>JAJOZX010010630.1:0-129680 GCA_023014485.1 Bathynomus jamesi
ATCGAGTTAAATTGGTCTACTATTAGAAAAAGGTTGCCGACTACTGCAATCTACTGCAATTTGGTCTACTATTAGAAAAGGTTGCCGACTACTGCAATCTGCTGCAATTTGGTCTACTATTACAAAAAGTTGCCGACTACTGCAATCTCTGCAATTTGGTCTACTATTACAAAAAGATTGCCGACTACTGCAATCTACTGCAATTTGGTCTACTATTACAAAAAGATTGCCGACTACTGCAATCTACTGCAATTTGGTCTACTATTACAAAAAGATTGCCGACTACTGCAATCTACTGCAATTTGGTCTACTATTACAAAAAGATTGCCGACTACTGCAATCTACTGCAATTTGTCTACTATTAGAAAAGGTTGCCGACTACTGCAATCTACTGCAATTTGGTCTACTATTACAAAAAGATTGCCGACTACTGCAATCTACTGCAATTTGGTCTACTATTACAAAAAGATTGCCGACTACTGCAATCTACTGCAATTTGGTCTCTATTAGAAAAAGGTTGCCAACTACTGCAATCTACTGCAATTTGGTCTACTATTAGAAAAGGTTGCCGACTACTGCAATCTACTGCAATTTGGTCTACTATTACAAAAAGATTGCCGACTACTGCAATCTACTGCAATTTGGTCTACTATTACAAAAAGATTGCCGACTACTGCAATCTACTGCAATTTGGTCTACTATTACAAAAGGTTGCCGACTACTGCAATCTACTGCAATTTGGTCTACTATTACAAAAATGCCGACTACTGCAATCTACTGCAATTTGGTCTACTATTACAAAAAGATTGCCGACTACTGCAATCTACTGCAATTTGGTCTACTATTAGAAAAAGGTTGCCAACTACTGCAATCTACTGCAATTTGGTCTACTATTACAAAAAGATTGCCGACTACTGCAATCTACTGCAATTTGGTCTACTATTAGAAAAAGGTTGCCGACTACTGCAATCTACTGCAATTTGGTCTACTATTACAAAAAGATTGCCGACTACTGCAATCTACTGCAATTTGGTCTACTATTACAAAAAGATTGCCGACTACTGCAATCTACTGCAATTTGGTGTACTATTAGAAAAAGGTTGCCGACTACTGCAATCTACTGCAATTTGGTCTACTATTACAAAAAGATTGCCGACTACTGCAATCTACTGCAATTTGGTCTACTATTACAAAAAGATTGCCGACTACTGCAATCTACTGCAATTTGGTCTACTATTAGAAAAAGGTTGCCAACTACTGCAATCTACTGCAATTTGGTCTACTATTACAAAAAGATTGCCGACTACTGCAATCTACTGTAATTTGGTCTACTATTACAAAAAGATTGCCGACTACTGCAATCTACTGCAATTTGGTCTACTATTACAAAAAGATTGCCGACTACTGCAATCTACTGCAATTTGGTCTACTATTAGAAAAAGGTTGCCGAACTACTGCAATCTACTGCAATTTGGTCTACTATTAGAAAAAGGTTGCCGACTACTGCAATCTACTGCAATTTGGTCTACTATTACAAAAAGGTTGCCGACTACTGCAATCTACTGCAATTTGGTCTACTATTACAAAAAGATTGCCGACTACTGCAATCTACTGCAATTTTGGTCTACTATTAAAAAGGTTGCCGACTACTGCAATCTACTGCAATTTGGTCTACTATTACAAAAAGATTGCCGACTACTGCAATCTACTGCAATTTGGTCTACTATTACAAAAAGATTGCCGACTACTGCAATCTACTGCAATTTGGTCTACTATTAGAAAAAGGTTGCAACTACTGCAATCTACTGCAATTTGGTCTACTATTACAAAAAAGATTGCCGACTACTGCAATCTACTGTAATTTGGTCTACTATTACAAAAAGATTGCCGACTACTGCAATCTACTGCAATTTGGTCTACTATTAGAAAAAGGTTGCCGACTACTGCAATCTACTGCAATTTGGTCTACTATTACAAAAAGATTGCCGACTACTGCAATCTACTGCAATTTGGTCTACTATTACAAAAAATTGCCGACTACTGCAATCTACTGCAATTTGGTCTACTATTAGAAAAGGTTGCCGACTACTGCAATCTACTGCAATTTGGTCTACTATTACAAAAAGATTGCCGACTACTGCAATCTCTGCAATTTGGTCTACTATTACAAAAAGATTGCCGACTACTGCAATCTACTGCAATTTGGTCTACTATTAGAAAAAGTTGCCAACTACTGCAATCTACTGCAATTTGGTCTACTATTACAAAAAGATTGCCGACTACTGCAATCTACTGCAATTTGGTCTACTATTAGAAAAAGGTTGCCAACTACTGCAATCTACTGCAATTTGGTCTACTATTACAAAAAGATTGCCGACTACTGCAATCTACTGTAATTTGGTCTACTATTACAAAAGATTGCCGACTACTGCAATCTACTGCAATTTGGTCTACTATTAGAAAAAGGTTGCCGACTACTGCAATCTACTGCAATTTGGTCTACTATTACAAAAAGATTGCGACTACTGCAATCTACTGCAATTTGGTCTACTATTACAAAAAGATTGCCGACTACTGCAATCTACTGCAATTTGGTCTACTATTAGAAAAAGGTTGCCGACTACTGCAATCTACTGCAATTTGGTCACTATTACAAAAAGATTGCCGACTACTGCAATCTACTGCAATTTGGTCTACTATTACAAAAAGATTGCCGACTACTGCAATCTACTGCAATTTGGTCTACTATTAGAAAAAGGTTGCCAACTACTGCAATCTACTGCAATTTGGTCTACTATTAGAAAAAGGTTGCCGACTACTGCAATCTACTGCAATTTGGTCTACTATTACAAAAAGATTGCCGACTACTGCAATCTACTGCAATTTGGTCTACTATTACAAAAAGATTGCCGACTACTGCAATCTACTGCAATGAGTAAATTAAGAAAATCAATAAAAATATAGAAAAAAGTGAACTGAGATAAAAGAATCGCACCCGGAAGTGAATAGATTCAAGCTGTCTCAATTTTTTATGCGGGAAGGAGTGGGGTGGGGGGTGCGGGGGGGCACTCGAAGTATATTAATTTCATCTTCCGCGAAACACGGTCTCATCAAACAGTTTTGTGTTCAGACCAAAACAAGGGCATGAGAAACCAACTTAAGAATCATTAAACGAAAGAAGAAGAAGAAGAAGAACAACAACAAAGAACTTCATAATCAGAGCAGGAAGTTGTAAATAACGACCTTTTCTCAATGAGGAAATGGCATAAAGTAGTCGCTTTTATTTTCATGTAAAATCTTAACCACTGAAGAAATATTCCTTTATTTGCTTTTATGCTTCATTTGCACTTAATCGCTCTGAACTAAGTTATTTCCTTCATCCTGTAATGGGTATCGTGGGTATCGATTGCCACACACACACACACACACACACACACACACACTCTTTTGTCTATTTTATTCAACTCAGTCTCTTGATGTTTTGGGGTTTGCAAGCCAATTCATTCTTCACCCCTTACATTCATCGCAAATACAGTAATATATATATATATATATATTATATATATATATATATATATATATATATATATATATATTCCTTCCTTTTATCTTTCTCTCATTCCCATCTTTTTCCTTATCTTCCTCCCTCTGCACGTATATTCTCTCGCTCTCACTCACTCACTCACTTTTCTCTCTTCCACTTCTCCTTCACCTCTCTTCCACCTCACTTGCTGGCTTTCCTATGCCAATTACCTTCACAGTTGAGCGCCTCCATTCCCTCTTCATGGCATTCTCCTTTAGTTTCGATATTTTATTTTACTCTCAATATTTTTCCTCTCATCGATATTTCTTTACACACACACACACACACACAGACACACACACTCTCTCTCTCTCTCTCTCTCTCTCCTCTCTCTCTCTCTCTTCTCTCTCTCTCTCATATATATATATATATATAAACTGCAAACGCAGTATAATTAACGTAAAGAACGACGCTTGTATAGGAGAATATTCCGCGCAAGATGAGAGCGAAAGAACGAAACAAATGAAAAAATGAGGTAACCACCCGGGAATCGAACCCAGGATCTTCCGATTGCCGGTGTGTGTGTGTGTGTGTGTGTGTGTGTGTGTGTGTGTGTGTGTACATTTAAGCCTACTGTCCTACTGGCAAGAGTTAACTTTCTATGTATAATTTATATTGGATATATTTAGTTTCACGAATAATTTTGAACTTTATATGAATATAAATCAAAATCTCATATTCTCTCTCTCTCTCTCTCTCTCTCTCTCTCTCTCTCTCTCTCTCTCCCCCCCCCCCCATTATTCTCCTTTTGCTCCACTATATTTTACCTCACCGCTCTCCCTCTATCCCTTCCTTCGCGTTCTCCCCTCATCGTCCGTTTCCATAATCTCGTATTCAGGAGGTGGAGAGACAAGAGACGAATGATATAAGTAGAACGAAGCGACGCTCGGACGAGGGCGGATATTTCCTCTTTATTTCCGTTCTAGGCAATATGCAAGTGTTGGAGGCAATTTTGGAAGCTTTTTTCCACGTATTTATTAGGCATAAGAGTGCCGCCCTCCGATGCTGATTTAGGGACTGCTTAAGGGAGCGGAGGAGGGGATAAGAGCGGTATTTGGAGTAAGGGGGTCTTTCAATCCCTAATTTATTTATTATGAATTCGGAGGGGTGGGGTGGGGTGGAAAGTTAATGCTGACGTTGGAAAAGGAATTTCGGCTTTTAACTTATTTATTGTTAATTGAAATTTGGATGATGCGTCTCTATTTCATTTACTTAAAGATGAAAAGAAAGGAATTGCTCTGGGAATCCACAGGAAATAACTTAACGTCTTTAAGTACACGTCAAAATATTTCCGTTAGTCACGTTACGTATGTGGTTATACTCGTGTATATATATATATATATATATATATATAAAGGAAACAAACGTTAAAGGCATTTTTTTTTATGCATGAAGGAGGGGCCAAGGCCAAATGCCCGCAAAAACGCCCCCTCATAGACGAAGAAGAAAGCCAAAATCAAGGTCCAAGGTTTTCGAGATACCTGGACGCTCTGCGTTTGAAAGATTGGAGGCCACAGACAGGGGGAAAGACGGATTGAGGAAGGTTGTTCCAGAGTTGACAGGTTCAGTAGATGAAAAATTGAGAATACCGACTAACCCTCGGGTTAGAGAGTTCGACGGAAAAAGGGATGGGAATGCGTCGAATGTTTGGTACTGCGTGCTCTCCTTAAAGGAAGAGGCACGCAGTTAGAGAGTTCAGAAGAGCAGTGTCTGTTATAATAGCGATAATAAAGAGAGAGTGAACCAAAATTTATTGCACATAAACGAAGAAACGCTTTAAGCAGTATTCCCCAAACGGGGTGCCACCAAATTTCGTAAAAATAACGAAAATAAGTAAGTTAAGATTTAAGAGTTACTAAACGTACGAACATTTATTTATTTATTACGTCGTATACGGAACTGTGTAAGTTTAGTTTGAATATACGTAGTGATGGGGTGGAGGGTGCGGGGTTGAACTGGATATTGAAGAATAGAAGACGAAAATATTCCGGGGTGTCACGAAAGAAGAGTAGATATCACTGGGGTGCCTTGAGCCAAAAATAGTTGAGTCAGTATTCATATTAATCATGTTAACTTTAAATTTCATGTCACTTCTTCTACGCTGTATTTATTGTTGCCTCTGCTGCTGCTGGCACTGTATGAGTTGGCACTGTATTATTATTATTATTATTATTATTATTATTATTATTATTATTATTATTATTATTATTTCCGTAACCATAAGACGGAGTCATATTCTATTTAGTCTCTTGCCATGAATTTCTTCTTCCCATTGTGGCATCCTCTTGTGGGGATTAGGGGAGGGGAGAGCTGACCCCAAATATCGGACAGGCCCTGTGCCGTCGTTATTTAAGCGTTCTCGGTCTAATATGGAGGTGGTGCCTCGGTTTAAGTGAACCATTTCCCAAATGCAACATCCAAAGTTTTAACGAATGCGGTTATGTGGAGTGTTCCTGCTCCCTCCCGAATTAAAAAGGGGGCCCTTGGAACGAGGCAGTTCGTGACTCACCTTCTGATAGCAGTTCTTATCAACAAGCGAACTTTATTGCTTTTTCATTGCTACTTTAGTCGTAGGTCGTAATTTTATGAATGCTTTATAGCGCTTGTTTTCATCTGAGGCGCTTTGTACGAGGAATTTTCAAGTCGGTCGATGCCTGGCTTTCATTGTTCAGCCTTTACTTACTTTAATTAAATATACATTTACTGGAACTAAGACGTTTTGCCAATTTATTAGACGCTTTGTGGATGATACCAATGTTACGGAGAATTAATAATCCCATTATTAAGAGTTCATGCTCCAAATACGGAGCGTTTATCGTATTTACATTCAGCCATTTACTCTATATTTCTCAAAACATTAATTTTATTAAACTTGAATTATAATTCGCTCTTCATACAAAGCATTTATCAAGCGAACGAAGAACAGCAATGACCACGCATATCATCTGCATGTTAAGGTGTTAATTTAACTTCTTAATTATATACAGTGTAAATAGGGAATTGTACTATTCAATTCGCGTTCATTTAAGCGTCCATGCATAGCAATATCAATTAAGTGAATTTGGCGGTCAAACCTCTAATCCTTCGTTTCCGAAATCACAATGTCGTTCTATCGACTGAAATCGATAAATACAAGAGGTGAATGAAGAATAAAATTAGGATGTATTCCCAGCATCGCTCCGATTGACCGTAGTAATAATATTTAAGAGTTAATCTTTTTGGTATTTATCATACACACCCACACGTACATATATACATACATTCACACCCACACAAATATACATTCACACATCCACTATACCATTTTGTATTTACATCCACAATAAATTTCTTTTTACCAAATGAATTTTTTTTTAATCATTTGCTTCCGTAATATATACCAAAATAGGTTAAGAAAAAATTCCTCATAAAATTAGGTTCGAAACTGGGGACCGCATAGACTACTAACTGGGAACTTACTGACTCCCTTTTTGACGCCATACATCGAAAAGGGAACCTACACGTCAATGTTATGACCTCCCCCCCCCCTTTTATTAATTTGAACTTTAAAGTGATAAAAACTAAAATTACGTACTTTAACCTCAAGGCTTTACGAACTCGTGCGGGTCGCGGGTAGCAAAAATTAACCAAACTATCACGACTTAACCTAACCAATCGTCAAGGGCGTACAATTAACCTAAAAAAATAAATAAAAAACAATAAATTTTTTTTTATTTATTTATTTTTATATATTAAGAGAAGAGGATTCTTTATACTGTACGGCATTGACGATTGGTTAGGTTAAGTCGTGCTAGTTTGGTTAAATAAAAAAAGACTAATATAAAAGCATTTAATACGTCCTTAACTAATTACTTAAAATTGGGAACATAAACCTACCGTCTGAAGTTATGAAAACGTCCTTGAGGACTTCCCATGTCAAATAGCGAACCCAATTTTACCATGTCAAGAATAGCGAACCCAAAAATTCCCTTGTCAAGAATAGCGAACCCTGCAGGTGTTGGGTTCGCTATTCTTGACATGATCCTAAATATCTATTGTTCCAAACACTGACTAGGCATTTTATAGAATTCCTGGTGTGGAATCGGCAAAGTGATGACAACGCATGCTCGCGCATGCCCGTTCTTGCGTGGTAAAACCATACCCACTAACCCATTTCTCATTTTCATTCAAGATGGTAGCGGAACAAGTACTTAGTCGTGTTAGGTTAGGTTAGATTGGTAAATTTTGTAATATTAAATAATAATAATTAAAATAATATTTAATAACACATAATACAGAGTATTGCTTTTATTTTTACGAAACATTGCCAAAGCCATTCTTGGCATTCTATAGAATTCCTCAGAATTATATACAAACCCAGGTTAAATATGTAATACAATATTCATTTGGCTTCGTTTGATACTTTCCCTGAAACCATTCGGCAATGTATAGAACTCCTACTTATTCTATAGAATACCTGAATTTCATACTTCCATAACATACGAGGGTAAGTCAAAAAGTATCCGCAACTTGTCTGTCTGTTTTTCCAGAATTGTCTACAATGCTGACCGTTGGCGGCGCTGCAGTCGCTGAGTGTACAGATCGTTGTCTTGTGGGATTGAGACCTTGACACTCAGTTGTTCAGTTGTAATCGCGCTGTAAACATGGCTGCACCACTTTCGACTCGCACCAAAGAAGAGAAGCGTGCTGTCGTTTGTTTTTTGTGGGCTGATGGCGTAAAAGGGGCGTGTACGAATGAGTCGAAATGTTTAAAAATGGCCGAACAAGTGTCGCCGACGCAGAACATAAATGTAGAACACTAGTTGTGCATATACGTAGTGTGGATCATCTGGTAAAGCTTTGACTCGAGTTATTTAGTGTCTGATTCTGTAAAATGGCCAACTCTCCATAACAAGGATTGTTTATTTACTTATTGATGGGTGAAACGAAGTTGAGTTATGGCAGTCAATATGAAGTGGAAGAAATTGATAAAGTTTGGGTGGCAACTATCTAAGGCTTTGCGTCATCTTAACTTTCATTGATGGTCTCTTTAGTCTCCTCTCATTTACGCATAAATCTGCATGAATCAGACTAAGTTGCTCCTTATTGAATTTACCGCCTTTCGCTTTTATTTCACTACAGAATTTCTTTGCAAACTTATATTAATTACATCTACATTTCATTTTTTTATTCTACTTACGAACCTGATACAGTTTTTCTATCTAATTTTCCTGTTTAGGGGACCCAGTTACCCCCCCCACCTTTCCTTTATTCCACGTTCCTGTCAAACTTCTTTTCAGTTCTTGCTCGAGGCAACCCTTATAATTCTTATGCTAAGAAAAAGCTGATTAAGTTCTTAAAATCTTCTTTGAGAAGTTGAGACAAAATCTTCGCAAACTTTCTTGTTTCTCATTTGTTTTGTCTCTCGAAAATGTTCTCTATTTTTTTATTCACGCTCTTATATCGTAAGTTATTTATCGTTCTACCTTACTTATCTATCTATCTATCTATCTATGGTAGCCTTATGGTTAAGGTACTGCTGGGCTGTTAAGATGAAGGTCTTGGGACTGAGTCCTACTCAGACTTTGTGATTTCAGACTTCCTTGGTAGGTCGTGGTTTGGATTCCACTGGACAAGAAGCCTGAACTAAGTCAGAATGAATAATTCGGGCCAAAACGAAAACAATGCTAACCACGCTTTTAGATTTAACGCCTCTCTCTCTCTCTCTCTCTCTCTCTCTTTATATATATATATACACGGAATGGCTAATATAAAGTGAGCTACACTCGTGAAGAAAAGGCCTCCGAGACCTTTTCCTCAAGAGTGTAACTCACTTGCATACTAGCCGTGATTCTACTTGCAACAAAAAGAAAAAGGCCCCGAAACAAGACATCAATTTGAAGAGGTTTTCGTTCCAATGCATTACTTTTGTAAATTTAATTTAAAATAAATTTTCTTATGAGACCGAACTTATAGGACACCCTGTATATATATATCTATATATATATATATGTGTTAAATCTAAAATTGTGTACATTCCATGTTTTTTCTTCTTGCTTCTACATTTCGTTTTGGAATCTCATTTGAACAATCATTCACCACAATAGAACTGACTTTATACGCAACGCAAACCGTTTCCATATAAAAGCCTGAAAAGGCCTAAAACGTAAAATTTAAAGTACTTTTGTTTTTGTTTTTCTTCGGTATTAACATAAAATATTACCTCAAATTGAAAAAAAAAAAAAGAGTGGGTCGAATAGATACCGCAAAAGGGGGGGGGGGGGGGAATGTTGCCTGATAAATTCAGTAAAGAAAATGCATAATTTGCTTCCAAATTTGACTCAAACCCGCAAAATATGTGACTTGGAGGCGGGTATCGTTTGGTACAAAAGCGTAACTTTAAATCTATTATAAAATTGAAGATTTACAGTTTTGTTGGTAAAAATTACAGTAATGCATGCTTTATTTGGGTGTAAAATGTCTGAAACGCCATCTCTCTCTCTCTCTCTCTCTCTCTCTCTCTCTCTCTCTCTCTCTCTATATATATATATATATATATATATATATATATATATATATTGAACTGTCCGTAAAGATTTTAATCTTAGAATTTATTTCACCAATTACAGAAAGTAAGATATTTTATATGTTTTTATTGAGAACCAAAAAAACTTTGAGAACTGCAAACTTCAATTTAAAAGTTTAAAAAAAACAAACAAAAAAAAACCCCCCAAAAAAACCCCTCTTTCCAAAAAAGCGCGAGTCAGGAAGGAAAACAGATTCTATTTCAACTCACATAAGATAAACAGAACGTGAAATCCATTTAACATTTTTTTTTACTCGAAACGAATTCGCGGAAAAACAAGTTTGATACGATGCATTTTTCTTTCAAAAACCGTGAATATTTTCCTTCACGACTTTCTTGATTGCTTCATTACATAAACAAACAAAAATTGTTTATTGCTAAAATACTTTTTGCCAATTTCATCATTTTTACCGTGTTCCCCATAGGTTTAAAACAAGGAAAAATTAGGGGCAGATCGAGTACGTAAACAAACACACACACACACACACACACACACACACACACACACACACATACACACACACACACACACACACACACACATGCACGCGCGCACGCATACCAATAATTAAAGTGGAAGATTTTGAACTTGGGTTATATCCGAAATTAAGGACAGGTCAAAATATATCAATACTTTCTTAATCTAATGTAGCGTGACCTAATCAAACCTAACACAAAAGGATGAAAGAATGTATATAGAATCTGTGACAGCAGTCAACATGGACACATCATCAGTTTCACGGGAACTACTCTAATAACTTACATGGACAGATCAGAATCACTGACTCGTTCCTGTGAGTTAGGTTAGGTTAGGTCATATCAGGTTAAGTTAAGAGTGTCTATAACTGTGACCTGCCCAAAATATATATATATAGGTAGAAAACAGGGAGTGCTGGAACTCCCGTTTTTTTCTGTCACTGTCCTCCTTAGCTGATATTTTTCCCTGTCTCATCTACCCTGTGAGCAGTCCAGAATGCTCTCAAACACACACTGCCTCATTTACTTTTCATCAGGGCCTGAGTTGTAAAAAATTAACAAGTGATACGGCCGCAGATTCACGCGTAGCAGCGTCGCAGACCGACAAACCTAAGGTGCGGGAAGTGTGTTGATGAGAGTGCCGGGGAGGGGGGTCCACCTTCCGCAGGGGGCTAACAGCCGGAATAAATTATTAAAAAAAAATTAACAACCGGTACGTACCGCCCTCAACTCAAGCCCTGCTTTTTATACACTTCTGCAACATTCGTAGCCTCTCCTCAAATTTTCAATCTGTTGAGCACCACCTCTCCTCCTCTAAACCTCACCTTCTTTTCCTCACAGAAACTTGGGTGTTTGGAACGACTGACAGCAACCCCTTTTCTGTACCCTCCTATTTTCTCTATACTCAATTTTTCTCCAAAGGTGCGTGTTGCGAATATGTACGCAATAACCTCACTTGTTCTCGTGTTCTCGTACTTGAATCCTCCGAATTCTATACCCTCTGACTACGGCTTACATGCCAATCTCAAACTAAATACATCAGCGCTGTCTACCTTTCTCCTAATTCTACTGATTATCCAAAATTCATTGACTTCCTCACTTCCTAAGTGGAATACATTCTATCCAACTCTGCTTTGCTGAAATCTCATTTTAGATTTCAATGTTCACCACCACCTTTGGCTTTCCTCCCATTTCACAAACATCCCTGGTGAACTAGCTTACAACTTCCCTATACTGAATGACCTAGGGCAGATTGTACAGAAACCTACTCGTATCCCCGATCGGCTTGGAGATAGGCCCAACATTCTGGATTTATTTCTCACCTCTCATCCTTCTTCTTACTCTGTCAAAGTTTTTTCTCCGTTGGGCTCCTCCGACCACAATCTGTTTCCTCTCCTATCCCTCCAATTCGGCCTTTGGGTGTTACCAAAACGAGACGCCTTTGGCACTTTGTCGCAGCTGATTGGGAGGCCCTTAGGCAGTACTTCTCTGATTTCCTATGGAATGATTACTGCTTCCGTGACCAGGATCCCTCCGAGGGTGCTAAGCGCCTGACGGAGGTGATTCTCTCGGGTATGCAGTGACGTGCCCAGAGGGGCTTCCTGGTTGCCCGGAAACAACCCCTAAGATCCTAAATTAGTTAATTACTATTATTATTATTATCGATGTTGCCTGCTTCAGGTCAACACTCAGTTGGAGTGTTCAGGTCATCTGTATCAGGCTATCCCATCCCTATTCCATTACTTTCAACATTACACAACTCAATCATTCCTCTTCTCTTTACATTCTTGGCGTTTCCTTTTCTCGTGATCTTTCCTGAAAAGATCACATGTGCTTTCTTTCCAAAACAGCTAAGAAGCTAGGTGTGCTGTACCGCCTCTGCAGTTTCTTCACCGCCGCTCAGTTGCTGTTTCTGTACAGTGGTCTTGTCCGCCCCTGTATGGAGTACGCTACTCATGTGTGGGATAGCTCAACCAACACAGCCGTACTTGACCGAGTGGAATCAAAGGCTTTTCGTCTCATCACTCCTCCGCATCTTACTGACTGTCTTTAATCCCTCTCTCTTCGCCGCAATGTTGCCTCATTCTCTCTTTACTATAACGGACACTGCTCTTCTGAACTCTCTAATCGCATGCCTCCTCTTTTAAGGAGAGCACCCAGTACTCGATTTTCTACACATTCTCATTTCTTTTCTGCCCCACTCTCTAACGCAAGGGTTAATCGGTATTTTTAATCTTTCATCTACTCAACCTGTCAGCTCTGGAACAATCTTCCTCAATCCATTTTTTTGTCCATCTCGAAAACCTTGGGCCTTGATTTTGGTTCTCCTCTTCCTCTATGAAGGCCTGGGGGTGAGGACATTTTTGAGGGCATGCGCCCTTTTCCTGCATAAAAAATATACATATACAAGTTAAATTGTTGTCCATCCTATTGATTCTCAAGGCTGTTCTCTTTCAGAGAAGAGAAACCACGCATGCGCAAATCGAGGTATGGTTTGAGAATAAAACCCACTCTAATAGACAGAGTTTATTTCCACGACAGTTTCGACGCCCACTGGCATCCACCCGAGGAGGATGCCAGTGGGCGTCGAAACTGTCGTGGAAATAAACTCTGTCTATTAGAGTGGGTTTTTATTCTCATATTTTGACCTTCACGTAAAAAAGTGAAGTTTTTTGCATTTATTATGGAGGTATGGTTTGTTGTTTTTACGTTTAGTTTTAATTTCTAAATTTATGTTTGATCTTTAAATGCGAGTTTAACACTTTGTATTTGGAACTCTTCTTCCGCTAAGTACTTATGCCCATTTTGAAAGTATATCGAGTATTTACGTGGACATTTGGGATATCTCCCTTAGGCTGCGGCGGTCACACCAAACGGGTCGAATCGAGTCATGACTCTACGTGACTCGCCATTCCATCACACCTTAATTTGTATGTAATTTTGCAGAAACTGTTCACACCAGGAGAGTCGAGTCGAGTCGAGTCAAGTCATGAATACGGCCGGACTTATTTCTTCGTCAGTCATCGAGAGTCATTTGTATTGAGAGCATCATGCAGCTGGAGATTTAATAAATCTTGTTCGGGAATATGGCTATTCTTTCTTCAACTCCAATTGAACGCCTGTAATTTGTGTCCATTTTCTTGACAGAAATTCCTGTCATATCCACCAATTTCTTGAAATTTTCTGTCGTCATTCTAAAGAAACCGAAAAATTTGTCTGGGTGGTTCAGTAGGTTCGGAAACAAATGACTAAAAGCACCAAAATCTGGCCTTTTGATGTTGACTTCATGTCCCCAGATTCGGTTCCTCCTCCTTCGTCGCCGAATCCGCAACAGAATATGTAATTCCGCGAGAGAATGTATCCACACCGCTTGAAATCTGGCAGGATACTGACAAACTTGACTCTTCTTGACTCTTCTTGACTCTTTCTGTATGAACGGGAATGATTCAATTTGACTCAAGTCAAATGACTCTAATGACTCGACTCGACTCGTTTGGTGTGACCGCAGCCTTAAAAGCGACATCTGAAGTGATAAAGACTTATTATGGATCGCAAGTTTCAGTCCAGACTATGATCGAAATCTCAACCCTTCTTGATTTAATTGTGGCATAGAAAAATGGAAGAAATGCATAGAAATGCATAGAAAAATGGAAGAAATGCATAGAAATGCATAGAAAAATGGAAGCATAAATAACTAAATCTGAAACCGTTTGAAAATTCTTTTATTTTTTTCTTATAATTATTATTTAGTTATAGATGACCAGTAATGTTGGATCAATAATGTTGGATCAATAATGAACAAAAGATGAACGATAGATGAACAAAAGTCAGTTTCTGGTTCAAGTGAGACACAGATACAACAAATTATGTTAGTCATTACACCAGTATTGCAAGAGAAAAAACCCATACAATAAATTCTGATATTTCGTAGGAATACAATTGAATTGTGGAAGAAATTAGTCCAAATTTACACTTTATTTCATAAAATAGCCACTTAATGCGGTTATTTCTCGCGGCTGAGGTTTAAAAGTATTAAAAACTTAATACCTTCAAAGGCTCATTATTCACTTTAAGTAGGTCGTATTTAGGGATAAAGCGAAGCCCATACACGGAATAAAACCGATTATTTTTAATCTCCAATAAATTTCTTATGACGTGTACTTTCGACTTTTAAAAGAATATTAAAAGGAAAAGTTTAGTGGGTTTCATTAAACAAAATGAAATCGTTCCTAACTTTATAGAGGTGTTCGCGATTAAGAAATCAATGCATGAACATTGTTTAAACCTTCAAGATAGTCTGAAAGAAAGTGAAAAGCGTATAATTGCTTTTGCATTTAGTTCGTGAAAAATAACCTCCGAGTCAAATAACTTAGTGAAACCTCACTTAAATCCATTTGAAACTCAATTAAACTCACTCTGAAACAACTTTAATCTCAAAGTTACTTTCTCTGTCGAAAAAATCCAGTGAAAACTTAACGTTCTCGGAGTAAGTAACAAAGCAATCAATTTTTACCTTTTAGAGTCTTAATACAATCTATGTGTTACGTTGTATTGGCAAGAGGGCCAGAAACTAATGCAGCCCATTGATCTAACGTTTGTATTATTATTATTATTATTATTACCAACAACCTCGGGGTTCGAGCCCGCTTATAGGGAAACGGTGTTATCCACTTAGCTACGGACACTGGCCAGCTCAGTGGATAACACTCACCCCCTAATACCGTTTTCCTATATGTGCAGTAAAGACATTAAAAGTCGGGGTTCGATTCCCGATGGTGCTAGCTATGGGCCACAATGGGTCGCATTCGTCTGGCCTGAGCGCTCTGCCACTTTCTTGCTCTCCTGTCTGATTATATTACGCTGTATTTCATTCATGTAAGATGACTGTGGATCAACCGTTCAAACATGAGTGACATGCTGATGTCAGGTAGGAGTCGATGATCGGTCTCCTAAATCATACTTGCCAACATTTTGAAAAGCAAAAGCAAGCTGTAGGATTTGTAATCAATGCCAGGGGGTCCGGGAGCATGTTCCCCCTCTCCTCGTGAAATTTTTAAAAATCTAGCCTTAAATGATACACTCCAGTGCATTCTGAACGTAAAAGGTTTGATAGGTGGTAAGCGGTAGGCGGTAGGCCTTCAAATCGGTAGGGTTGGCAAATATGCAAAATGCATCAACGTATTTGCATAGATTTAACCCATCCTCAGTTTGCTGTTTACTTTCATACCTATACAATTATTCCTATTTATTAAATCTTCCTTAAAGTAACTGTAGTTAATTAATGGCCGAATAAAATATAGGCCTAAAATAATAAAATAGTTTTTCATTCCAATTTTATTCCTAAATTTCAAAACGGACCAAAACATAAATAAACAGTGAAATTAATTTATTATTTATAGTAATGAAAATATTTTAGGTTTATTTGTATCTCCTTTCCAGTTTAGAAATTGATTCAAATTGGACCTATCCAATACCACAACATCGACACTAAAAGACTAACTTAACCTAACCTATGGTAATCTAACCTAACCTAATTTAATCTAACTCGCAATGTATTTATCGAATAAATATCAACTCGATCAGATGTCGTAATTCCGTTCAGCAAAGAAAAAAAAACACCACAATTTTGATTTAAAGCCGCAAAAGGCAAACAGTTTCCCGTTCAAATTTCATTTCATTCGAGCTACATGAAATACAGGGTGTCCCAAAAGTCGCTGTGCACCTCTGTAAAAAGATTCGGGCACTAGGTGCACAGTGATTTTGGGACACCCTGTATATTAAATGAAATAAGTTAAATACGATTTAGTTTCACTTTTTTTTTTGTATTATTCCGGTTTGACCTTTTTCATTTTCCATCAAATGATGTAAATAATGTACTACCACTTAATCTATTTTTTAAAGTTAATTTTACCTAACTTAACCTATTCTAACCTAACCGGTGTTAACAGTAGCTTTATTTGTCGACTGAATGGAATCTAACTAAACATTAAATAGTAACCCAACAATAGTATTTCAATTTCATTCCAGTGCGTGTTGTTCTACTTAATTTCAGTGAGTTTGATTGAATTTTACTATGTCCGTTTCGACTTGCTTCTAGCCCGATCTCTTCCAGACTCAGTTCTAAGGTTCGCCTTTACTCCATTCTATTCTATTCTACTTGATTTACTTCAGCGTTCCTGTCGTGTTCGGTTATATATATATATATATAACACAACAGCTATGAAAACAGTACTAATGAATGAAAAGAGGAGAAGCGAAATAAAACCGAAATTGTTCCAAACTAAAAGCTTAAATGGAAAATGGATGAAAATGAACGTAAATAAATGGAAACGGTTTAATGAATGCGCCAGAAAATCCGTTAATTCCTTCCACGATTTCTCTCTACAAATTAGTCGTAAAAATAAGGCGCTAAAAAGTCCCTCAACACTTATTAATTGCAACGCATAACGAAGCTTAGGAGAACTTCTCATTCCTCCTAACTTTAGGAGAAGATTAGAGCCCCATTTATTGCGGGGCCAAACGGATTAGAGTCCTGGCTATAAGGATTTGGGTGAGATAGAAAGCTTTACGCGCAACTTGGATTAAGCAAACTTGAAGCGGAATAAAGATGCAACCGGAATATTTTATGTGCTTCTGGTATTTAAAAATCTGTTATAGAAAAAGTTGGAGGAATAATAAAAATTACAATGGTTGGATGCGTATAAAGTAGCGGATTTAAGCGTTATTGTTACTAAAAGCGAAAAAGATGTCCGTATACGCTCACTGCCTATTGATTTTACTGATTTTGGGCTTTAGGTTAATTAGAAATGTTAATTTAAGAATGAATTTTAAAATATTTTTCATTCGCCTTTTTGGGGGGGTGAGGGGTGGGGGTGAGGGGTGGGGGGTGGGGAGATATTTTGAGTCGAAACTGATTTTTGTGTTTGCTTTACTTTTTTTCCCCTTTTTATTTTCTCTTTTTACCTTTTACTTCTCAGCTCCCCGCTTCTCCTTCTCACCCCCTCACAGAATCCTTTTGTACACCATCTCTCTCTCTCTCTCTCTCTCTCTCTCTCTCTCTCTCTCTCTCTCTCTCTCTCTCACACTTTCTTCGCACTTCACCCATATCTAAGCTTGTTAGCATCGTTAGATATAAATTGAAAATGTCACTGCCACGCACGCGCTCTGAACGAATTTTCTTCTGCTTATAAAAGGACTATCATTGGAGGAGGAACAAGGAACGCCAAATTGAATTTCAGGGTTAGCATTAATGAAATTTAGTCAATCCTTTCTCTTAACCCATTTCGAAAGGAGGAAGAGAAACTTTAAAAACACTAAGTGCAGATTTCGTTTTCAGGAAAATTCTTTTGAAATAAGAAAGTATGGTTTAAAAATAAGAATACTAAAAGGAATTTATTATACGTTATGGAATATTAGTTGATTATGAATAGGAATTCCTGAGTAAGGAATGAGAGAGAGAGAGAGAGATAAGGTCACTTAAATTTTATCATGAGATTAAGACATGATGCTTTTCTTCTTCGTTAAAAATACTAAAAAATCCATTAATTAAGTGTTAACTGATCGAAATAATTACAATGTTTAATGATTAAAGCTTTTTTTTATTTGAAATCATAGATTTATTTTTATATAATGGATATTTATTTCAAAAGTAGACATACATACATACATATACAAGATTCACAAAAGTAAATAGACAATTTCGGGTTTTTAATAGTTTATGATTTGATAATAAAAGTCAATAAATAATAACAAATATACTGAATCGGTGTATTTAGAACGGTGTTACATTCTTCTTTCCATTACGTAACGCTGTCACACGTTCTGGCATTCTCTTGATGAGATTTCTCATTTGTTCTTGACGACAATCATCCTGGTGTCTATTTACTTTTACAACCTTCTGTATATATATATATATATATATATATATATATATATATATATACATACAGGGTGATTCAAAAGTCAGGTTACATAGGAAAATACTGTATTATGCAATGATACAGGGGAATAGTCACATCACCTGTTCGATACGTCCGCAGCGACGTCTCTGTAACTCAACGAGCCAGCTAGGAATATCACATCAATGCGCTCCTCCTTCGATAACATCTCATAACTCATTTACCTGCAAAGAAACAGAAAAGCCCTATGTAACCTGACTTTTGAATTACCCTGTATATATATATTATATATATATATATATATATATATATATGTGTGTGTGTGTGTGTGTGTGTGTGTGTGTGTTTTATGGAGATATGTATATATAATATATATATATATATATATATATATATATATGAAAACGTTTCACAAAGGAAGGAATTAAGAATTTGTCTGTATTTTGTTTCGAAATGAATTGGAATGACCTCGTAAGTAAGTGCGTTATTTGATCGTCTTTTCTAAATTAGATTACATAAAATGGAAAACCTCCTTCAGAGCCGTTCCTCACAGTGTATGTTCAAGTGAGAGCAGACGTTCATACTCTACTTTACTTTCAGATTCAGACTTTGAGTGCAGAGAAATAAATTAGACTCAAGTTTACGATTCGTATGGTTTTATGTCATTTGTTGAAGTTCAAAAACAAAACCATTTTTTATTTTTGTTTCATGTCAAAAGACCTTTTGTAACGCGAGAAAACAACTTAAAAGCGAGGAGAATCTCGCTCCAAAAAGCTTTTTGCAAAGTTTGGAGTCGCTCAGAAAGAGCTATTAAATAAAGAACAACAACTAAGACCCCAACTTTGGACCCGTAATGACAATCAGACCGATAGCATTAATTCTCAAAAGTGGACAAGTTTATGGTTTTCGTTTAATAACTAGTTTTGATGAAGAACTTGGAACCAATGTCGAAAAGAAAGTCTCGCAAAACTTAACAACGAACAAAGTTTTAAAAACTGGCTTTAGAATGTTAGATTCAATTATGAGACTCTAAATGAGCCAGTAATTGGCGGTATTCAATCTCCTTATGTACTCGTACGTGATCACGAACTTTGAAAAACTTCCTCCGAAGGGGATCTTCTTTATTATAGTTTTATGCCAACGGTAATGTTACTTATTTGATAAAATTTCAAGTAACGGTTTTTTTTTTGGGTTTCAAGCTTATAAAAATTATATAAAATTTAATTTTATATTTTGATATTAATTCTATAAGTTATTATACGAACGCCATTTTTGGAGTTTCCCAAAATGTAACCGATAAGGCCACGCTCTAATGCCGTTCTCCGCTATTTCGTGAAGATGAATAAGAGCGAGCAGTGATTTCCACTCGTATTTTTTAGTCCAGATAACGAATAAAGCGACCCACCGCCGCCCCTCCCCCCTAAAAAAAAAGAAGAATATTCAAAATATTTTAATAATTTGAAAACGCAGAAAAGCTATTTCATTGATGTTAAATCCGGTTTCGCGCCCTTTTTCGCATTAATATTCAAAATGGTGTAAGATAATATATCTTCAAGTCTCTTTACCTTTTCATATTATCTCTTTTGAATTCTAATTTATGAAATAACTAAAAAGCTTTTTTAGGAAAAAGAAAAAAAAGAACATTTTGGGTAAAAGGATGTAATAAATTCTTTTAAATATTAGGTTGACTTTTTTTGTATATATTCGGGTTACATCCATTAATTATGGCCTCTCTCTCTCTCTCTCTCTCTCTCTCTCTCTCTCTCTCTCTCTCTCTCTCTCTCTGTGATATTAATCCAATAACGGTTCTGTTCTCATTCATCATTTTATAAATACAATTTTATTAATTTTGCCCAGCATTTTTAGCGACCATTAATATGATAAAGGGATTCTAATTAATTTATGGAGAGTTAATGGTTCTTTATCAGAGAGAGAGAGAGAGAGAGAGAGAGAGAGAGAGAGAGAGAGAGAGAGAGAGAGGTGCCAAATATAAATAAACAAATTTAATTAACTGAAAGTAGATACAATATTTTCCAGACTTCAATTAATAATAATTGACGTGATAACTAATTTATTGTCATAAAGCAACACTTTTTATTATGTATACACGATATCTAATATATAAATTTCAATACTTTATGGGGGAGGGGAGTTGCCACGCGCATGCGCGAATAATTTGTCACGCGCATGCGCGAATAAGTTGTCACGCGCATGCGCGAATAATTTGTTACGCGCATGCGAGAATAGCAGGTTTATTACAAATCAGCGTTGCAATATCCAATCTCAATTCAGATTTAATTTATTAACTAGTAATAATAATTATAATCAGTCACGAGGGCCAGGAACTAGCACAGCGATCAGTCCAACTAATATGACTCATTGCCCTCTCCTGTTTTATTATTAACATCATCGGGATTCGAATCCCCGACCTCAGAGTCTTCAATTCGCTTATAGGGACACACGGTGTAACCACTGAATCACTGACTGAGTTACAGGCGCTCTCATATAAAATAGTTATCCTTCCGCCATATATAATATATATATATATATATGAACACCCGCCGATTTCACCGGTTATCTTTACGGACTGCTCAGACACAAAGTAAACGGTCAAATGACTGGCAAACCTATTTAAATGCGTAACAGAGAGTGTATATGTACGTCATGTTATAACCCTCACGTTGTTTTTACAGGTCTGAGTGAATTATGAATTAGCAGTTATGAAAGACCTGTCAGACTTCCAAAGAGGGCAAATTGTCGGAGCGCGGAGGCTGGTGCATCGGTGACGAAAACCGCTCAGATGTTCAATGTATCCAGAGGAACTGTCTCTATGGTCATGTCTGCATACCAAAACCATGGAAAGACAAGCACCGACAAATGCAATAGTGGACGCAAGAAGAAGCTGTGTGATCGAGACGCCGGGTGCTAAAGCGCATTGTGACAAAGAACCATAAGACCACAGCTCCAAAAGTGACTGCAGAGCTTAACCAGCATCTTGCAAGCCCGGTATCGACCAGAACTGTACGTCGCGAGCTCCATGGAGCTGGATACCATGGAAGGGCTGCAATTGCCAAACCCTTCCTTTCGCACATCAACATTGAGCGGCGCAGAAAATGGTGTAATGACCATAAGAATTGGTCAATGGACCGGTGGAAGAATGTAGTCTACTCCGACGAATCCTCCTTTACGCTATTTCCATGTTCCGGTCGAGTTTACGTCTGGAGACAGCCTAAAGATGCTTATGACCCCGACTGCCTGACCCCAACCGTTAAGCATGGAGGCGGATCTGTGATGGTTTGGGCAGCAATATCGTGGAATACTCTTGGCCCAGCTGTAGTACTGCATGGTAGGGTTAACGCCCAGGTCTATCTGTCAATATTGGTGACCAGGTCCATCCCATGGTCCAAACGCTGTTTCCCAATGGCGGCGCCGTCTTCCAGGATGATAATGCACCAATCCACACCGCTGGGGTCGTTAAAAACTGGTTTGAAGAGCATGTTAGTGAAGTAGAACGCTTGGATTGGCCTCCACAATCCCCGGATCTTAACATTATCGAGCATCTGTGGTGTCAGTTAGAGCAGCAGGTCAGAAGCCGATTCCCACCGCCGGCGTCTTTGGAGGAACTGGAGCAGGGTTTGCTCGAAGAATGGCTCAGGATTCCTCTAGCCACTGTCCAAAAGCTGTATGAATCAATTCCCCGACGCATTGCAGCTGTTATTGCCGCTAAAGGAGGACCAACTCCATATTAAGCATAAAAACCGCCATTTATGAAGGTGTTCATATTATTTTCTCCAACCCCTGTATATACTTCGCAATCAACTACACAGAAATGGTATCAAAGATGTAAAGCATGGTATTTTATTTCGGGTGTTTCTAAAGTCGCGCAACGATATATATATATATATATTATAATATATATATATATATATATATATATAAAGCGATATACACTAGGTTGTCCGAGTTTAGAAACACCCTGTATAAAGAGTGAAATTTTCATTATTTCGTTAGTGACAATACACCTACTGAAGAGTGAATGTGTGACGTGGAAATGTACTTTTTTTACAAATCGCTTTATTTTATACAATAAAATACTTGTTTAAGACATGTTTTTCATTTAATATCTTTCGTCCTTTAAAACTTCACTCTTTCACCTGTTTCAAAAACAGAAAAATACTTGGATACGACAACCAAAATATAGCAGTAGCTATTTCCCAACATTCAACCATACAAAATACAACAGTAGCTATTTCCCAACATTCATCAATACAAAAATACAGCAGTAGCTACTTCCCAACATTCAACCATATAAAATACAGCAGTAGCTCTTTCCCAACATTCAACCATACAAAATACAGCAATAGATATTTCCCAACATTCAACCATACAAAATACAGCAATAGATATTTCCCAACATTCAACCATACAAAATACAGCAGTAGCTATTTCCCAACATTCAACCATACAAATACAGCAGTAGCTATTTCCCAACATTCAACCATACAAAAATACAGCAGTAGCTATTTCCCAACATTCAACCATACAAAATACAGCAGTAGCTATTTCCCAACATTCAACCATACAAAATACAGCAGTAGCTATTTCCCAACATTCAACCATACAAAATACAGCAGTAGCTATTTCCCAACATTCAACCATACAAAATACAGCAGTAGCTATTTCCCAACATTCATCAATACAAAAATACAGCAGTAGCTATTTCCCAACATTCAACCATATAAAATACAGCAGTAGCTATTTCCCAACATTCATCAATTAAAAAATATAGCAGTAGCTATTTCCCAACATTCAACCATATAAAATACAGCAATAGCTATTTCCCAATATTCAACTATACAAAATACAGCAATAGCTATTTCCCAATATTCAACTATACCAAATACAGCAGTGGCTATTTCCCAACATTCAACCATACAAAATACAGCAGTAGCTATTTTCCAACATTCAACCATACAAAATACAGCAGTAGCTATTTCCCAACATTCAACCATACAAAATACAGCAGTAGCTATTTCCCAACATTGAACCATACAAAATACACGAGTAGCTATTTCCACAAATCATAATTATTTTTATGGTTGCATTGCATGGTAACATATTTGGATGTTGGCAAATGGATAATCATGTAATTTGGTGGTTGCCGAATTTTTTTCTGGGAAAACATTTAACGATGAAGGAATTGTATACTTAACACCTTTCCTGTGCCCAAATCTTTTTGGTATTCTATAACTCGGTTAACTGGGTGGGATTAAATATGATTCAACTGTTGTCGTATACCCTCAAAGTACCCACTGAATAGGGTCTTCAAAGGAAGTGGGTACCGAAGGACTTTTTGTCACTCACCCTCGCGGCCTCAGGGTTACACGGGTGGGATCTCGGAGTTTATTATCTGCTGTGAGTAAAGACCTCGGAGTTATGTTTAATTAAAAGTTTCGATATGAATGCCTTTTCGAGCATGAATTACGATTTCATCCACGTCCATATCCTGTGTCCCATATCCACCTTCGTCTTGACGTAAGATACCGGAGAGACAACCACACAGCTCTAGACGGCACGCGCTACGTCGTAGCGAATGTCGTAGCGAATGTCGTAACACCGTTTACCTTTGATCAGCGAAATTAAGCGACATTGGGTCGGATAGTAGTTGGATGTGAGACTGTCCTGCGCGTCCAGACTATGTAGCGACCCGTGGTTCGTATTTATGTAAACCTTAGATGTTCCGAAGGGGGTTAAACAACCCCATCATCTTTTTTCTAGGCAGCAATAGGGTTTGAACCCACGTCTTAGCGGAGTCTCAGCAGAGCCAAGTGGTGCCCTAACCTATCGAGCCACGACGCTCTGAATCACAATTAACCTAAAATTGACCTTTCATCAACAATCAGGATTTTTGTTCTGTTTACCTAGGAGACACTTCATCTTTAACCCATTAAGGGCCGTAATCCTTTAACCCATTAAGGGCCGTAATCCTTTAACCCATTAAGGACCATAATTATTTTTTATATTTTTTGATATTTCTTGATATATTTAGGTTCAGAGAATTTAGATAAACGTGAAATAGGTTTTGGATAAAGAAAAATTGGAATTAAAATATAAAACAAAAATTTAATTTAAAAAATTTCACTTTTAAATTTTAACTTAAACTGTTAAAATATTATCCCAAAAAGGAAAACTGACGGTTAATAGGTTAAGGATTAAATGTCATACTTTTATAGCTGTGAAACTTCAATATTTCCTTCAGGTAGTCCAAAACTAATTTTCCTTCGATTAGCAATGGCGGGTTCAAGCATGGCCCAGGGGGTGCCGAGACGCATCCATGAGAAAAAAGTATATATATATATATATATAAATATATATTTCTACATGTACAGTTTGTGGATCACCTGAAGATCCGTCACCCCAGCCTTTTTTAGTTAGCTTTATAAGGCTAACTAACGAAAATATCACGATTTAACCTAACCAATCGTTAGGTCAACTGTACGCCCTTGACGATTGGTTAGGTTAGGTCGTGATATTTTCGTTAGTTAGCCTTATAAAGCTAACTAAAAAAGGCTGGGGTGACGGATCTTCAGGTGATCCCAATTTGTTGCTAAGCTCAATAAGTGTTTGAATTTCTTCTTTTTTCGACTAAAGAAGCTCGTGAAGTTTGTCAAAATATCTCATTTTGACAAAGTCAAAGTCTTCCTCTAAATCCTTTTAAACTTCAAATTTGCCAAGTTATAATTTGATTGGTAAATCCGCTGCTTCTCCCCCCATCAACAAACTCTTATTCTACCACTATCGACTGGTTACCATTCGCGTAAGAGACAAATCAACACCAAAACTGCCTCGAACGTAGAATATCATCTAAATAAAAATTTTCCTCCAACGCCTAACCTGCTCAACTCATGGTCATAAATTCAGTTGGTTGGTTGATTCAGTGGAGGTTGATGGAGGAATAGAGAAGAGGAATTGTATACATATATATATATATATATATTAAAGAATGAATAAATGCTAACATTATTTACATGATAGAGAACTAATTTTAGATGTTAATCAGTTCGGTGTAAACATCATTCACATTTTTAATTATCTGGTCGTCATGACAACCGGGTATGATATATCACGGTGAAGTTAATTTCACAGTTTTAGATAAAATATTAATTTTATTTCAAAGAAATAAAAATGGTGTCGATTCCGTACATTTACGCATTCATTTTTATTTAATTCAGATAATGAAAGATGTAAATGTATGGCCATAGTTTTGATCCCACCGATCGGACCATAGCTATCTATAATACTCATGGCAAACTAAAATTTTAATAATTTTTGTAAGAATGTTTAATAAAGAGTTAATTTGATTTAATTTAGTTTTGTCTATCTGTCTGTACGTGGAAACTGAGTATACTTGAATAGAACCAAAAGTAATGGAATGAAATATAGAAGTATGGAAGCATACAAAATAAACACCCTTACTCAGGGGTCGGCAATCCAAGGCACACGTGCCACAGGGTGGCACGCGAAGAGATTTTGTGTGGCACCCTAATTCACAAGAAAAAATAATTCCAAAAACAAAAGAAAGAAGAAAATTATCTCTATTGTATTTAACTCGCATCACATTCAGGGTGACTTTGATATAAAAATCACGGATGAAATGAATTTAACAACTTATTGTTCACCCTGTAACCATCCATGGCCTTTGTAAAGACATTTTCCTACGACTTTTGATGTAATTTTTAGAACTGTTGATGTTTAAAATGTTTTTTTGTAATGATCAAGAGTTTAAGAACTGTATCATTGAATAATTGACTACTACTATTTTATTACAGTGTTAATTTATTACAGTGTTAATTTATTACAGTGTTAATTTATTACAGTGTTAATTTATTACAGTGTTAATTTATTACAGTGTTAATATATGTATTTACTTATTATTATAAAAAGATAAACTATAAAGTAGTCATACTACACCCATTGTAAAATTATGATATTTTAACCTACTGTACATTTGAAAAAAAACGATGGTGGCACGGGCGGAGGGCCTTAAAGTTTGAATATTGATAAGTGGCACCCAATAGAAAAATGTTGCCGAACCCTGACCAACTAAGTGAGTATACGAAAATGCTGATGACGAAAATATACAACCAAAAACCTTCAGTCAGAGAAAACTGAGCCAAAATACGATATGTAGTTAATGGTTAAATAATGAACAACGAACTAAACCTAACCGGGTATGTCCTAGCCACCAAAATAAAGATTATACCATAAAACAAGCTGCAGTACATAACTAAAGTAAATTTAATGCAGTAATCACTCGAATTTGACTGGTCGTTTCTCGGAAACTACACACACTTCCAGCAGTCTAGGGTGTTTTCGTTGCGCAATGAGGAACATGTCAGTGGAGTTATGCCAACGAGTTTGCCGATAAGTACCGGTAAGACTACAGTTGTGTAAAGACTTGAACGGAGGACACATCGAGCAGTGCTTGAGAAGTTAAGCTACATTGAGTTTGGAGACTAGGTGGATGGAAGAGCGTCCTCAGCGTTCAAGATTATACAGCGACCCCGAGGTTCGACCCCCACATAAAGATGCGAGAAAGGTTAGCGAACTTTATCAACCATGGTGTGTGTGTGTGTGTGTGTGTGTAATATATATATATATACACACACATTGTTAGGGCGTTGGGTCGGGGTTGGATGAAGGTGAGCCTCAACTTGCTCATGAAAAGTAAGACCAAAGCAAGGTTAGAAACATTTATTTTGGGCAAACTTTTCGAAAATTCTCAATTTTTAGCCTCAGGACCCTTCGAAAACTGTCCGCTGCGTGTACACTAATTACTATTACACGTAACTCCTGTATAACATATCCATAAAATTTTCACCAGTAACTCTGGCATGACTTACGTGCTGCAACTTTACTTAACGTAACTTTACCCCGTGACGTTCGCGTATTTCCTTTTTGTCAGTAACTTTCACGGAACTTTTGCATGCGTAACTTTCTCGTAACAAATCATATTTTCAAAGGAAAACTGAAACACACAAAGCTCAAAAGAGAAGTTTAATACTCATACATGGCATAAACGATACTTGTAAAACCTAAAACCAGTAATTAAAAATGTTATATGAGACCAACAGATATACGCAATCCTGAAGAATAACAGCAATTTTGTTCCCATATTTTAAACACCTCCAAAGCTACCTAAGTTTTCACTACAATTTATACTTTATAAGTTTTAGAGAGTTAACAAATAGTTATTTAACCAGTTACTTATAGCTCCTCTAAAGGTATAGCAATATATGATAATAAAAACCCACTCTAATAGACAGAGTTTATTTCCACAACAGTTTCGATGCCCACTGGCATCCTCTTCGGGTGGATACAGAAAATTCGTCTTTCTGTATCCACCCGAAGAGGATGCCAGTGGGCATCGAAACTGTTGTGGAAATAAACTCTGTCTATTAGAGTGGGTTTTTATTATCATATTTTGACCTTCACGTAGAAAAGTGACGTTTTTTTTACATTTATTATAGCAATGTAATTTGTGAAGTAGACTGTTATGTGTTATATCAAAATCCTTATTCAAATCTATATAATAAAGACAGAAATCATGATTTTATTCGGTTTACAGACAATGGCACTTTTTGTAAGATTTAATATAGCCATTTTAGTTGATATTTTCTTACAGAAGCCATACTAATTTGGAGGTAATAAATTATGTGATATTTAAATATTGGCTTATTCCATTTCTTATGATTTTCTGAAAACTTTTTCTGAATCCAGATAATGAATACACTGTTCTATAATTAGTAGCTGGTGCACATCCACCTCCCTCGCAGGTGGTGTCATACAACCACTTTTTAGTATTGAAAGAAATATTCTTTCTAAAAACAAATTAACAATTTTAGCCAAAATTATGGGTAGTTTTCCTTTAACAAGTTTCAACTGTCAAAGGTTGGTCTAATTTAAAGGACGAGTGTCCTCTAAATTGGGTATGAAGGGAGGAAGAGAAGGTAAAAGGGGTAACTTTGCTGAAGATGAGCAGCATGAAAATATAAGGAACTATAAATGCGTTACTAATATATTTCTGTGTGCACAATACATAGGCCGTAATTACTATCTAACTTAACCATATCTAGGCCCCTAACCAACCTAACTTAGCTTTATCGCCAAAACTTAGGAATCCAGATGCAGTTCGAAGACAGAGTCCATAGCAGTTTGGTAATGTGTTAAATTTGGTTAAGAGAGGCTCGGGTTAGGTCAGGTAAGATTAGGCTAGGTTAGTAATTACCGTAGAGTCCTATGGACTTTCCAAATTGCGTCTGGATTCTTAAGTTTTACCGCTTTACCTACCTTAGCCTATTACTAAGCTGTTATGGACTCTGTCTCTGAACTTTGTCTAGATTCTGGAAATCAACTGAAAAAGGTGTATTCTGCCCCTGGCCCATTTTATGCCACTAGGCTACAATAGGCTTGGCATGAGGACTATCAATATGGGGAAAAAAAAGGGGCATTCTGCTCCTGGCCCCCATCCTGAGGAGGGCCCCATCTACCATGGTTCCTTTCTAAAGGGTACTATTATTATTATTATTACTGACAAAACTTTACTCTGCAGAGAGTGTTCAAAGGCAGAGTCCATAACAGCTTGTCAATATGTTAAATTAGATTAGATTAGGCTAGGGCTAGGTTAGGTTAGTTATTAGGGCGCCATTGACTATGACTATGAACACTGTCTGGATAGTAAAGCTTTACCTTATTATTCAGTATTAGCCTATTTGGGCCTTCCTGGCAAAATTGATTTGCCTCTGAACTGGAACACCACTCGTATTCCTTAGTTCCTTGGGCAGCTGGGTAAACAGTCTTGGTCCTCTCACAACAAAACTATTTTCCTTCAGGGTTGAGGATGTTCCCTCTCTCGCCTTTAATTTGGGACACGACACAGTCTTCCTTTTCTACTTTCCACTGTTGTTTGTGGGGTTATAAGGTTCAGAGTAAGATTAGGGACTAGGTTCTTCAGTATTTTCCAAGTGTAAATAATGATTTATCTCCCTCTTCCGGACATATTATGATTCCACCACAAATGGACTCGACTACGATTACGATTACCTAGCAAGTCCATGATTACGATTACGATTACCTAGCAAGTCCATGATTACGATTACCTAGTAAGTCCATGATTACGATTACCTAGCAAGTCCATGATTACGATTACGATTACCTAGTAAGTCCATGATTACAATTATGATTACCTAGCAAGTCCATGATTACGATTACCTAGTAAGTCCATGATTACAATTACGATTACCTAGTAAGTCCATGATTACGATTACGATTCCTTCCAAAATTAATGAAATCGATTACGATTACATTAAAAAGTGTAATCATAATTCTTACGATTTCAAATTAGGTAAACAGAAGAAAGACAACACATAATCACCGTCATGAAGGGTTGCAATGACTGAAATAAAATTATTTAAATCAAGTGATTTAAATAGATTTAAATTATAAGGAAAAAAATAACTGATTGAAATCAAAATATGATTTTTCTTTCTAACATGAGGAATAGAACTATTCCATCAACATAATCTCATTTTATCTTACTATGTATTGGGTGAGTTAGAACTATTTCCATATCAGTTATTTTGTAAGCATTGCGGGTTATTCTTTTTCATAATGAGTGTGTGAATATGTTGCAAAACAATTAATGTTATATGATAGTGAATATTAGATACTACAAAAAATGACAGAATTCAATACGTCATAACTAAAGGAAAACATTTATGATAAATTAAAATTTGTAGTTCTTTAGGAAGATTTTTATTCGAAGCTCATAATTCTTATAGTTTCTGGACTTTCTGCATTTCAGAAGTTTAAAGTTTTTATTCAATGTGATCAAGTTTTTCATATCCTGAAATATGTTTAAAGTGACTTGTTCCAAATAAATGAACATACTTCTGTCTAAAGAGTGGGTTTTATTGCAATGGCAACTTGACTTTCATATTCATTGATATGTCGTAATCATGGCATGTAATCACGATTACGATTCCTTTTGCCGAGGAATCGATTACGATTCCTTGGTTTTCCAGTACAAATGGAATTGATTACGATTCTTCAAAAATGTGGACTCGATTCCAATGTTTACGATTATTGATTACGATTACATGTCTTCTCTCTTCTTCTTTCCAGTGAATATAGATTTAATTCACTAATCTTTCCCAGTAATTTATTTCTTTGCATCGATTGATCTTGGCTGTGAAGCTTGGGTATGATCACTGGGTATGATCACTGTTTTCAATAGAGGAATCATTATATTCCTATCCCTTCATTTAAAGGTTCTCAGCGTCTGCCCAGTTATTCTCTTTGCTCTGTTTACTGCCATCTTATTTTATGTTTCAAATTTCGCATCATCAGTCATTACAACTCCTAAATCTTTTGCTTTAGAATTTCTCTGAATTTTCTGTCCATTTGGGGTATAGTATTCCCTGGATTTTAGGTCCTCCATCCTTCCGTACCTTAACAGTTGAAATTTCTCAGTGTTAAATTTCATATTATTGTTTTCCGACAACTTGTAGATTCTGTTCATGTCTGTTTGTAGAGATCCTATATCCTCTGGGTTTCTTATTTTTCTACTAATCTTTGTGTCATCGGTAAATGCTGTCACTGTGCTGTCTCTGGTAACGTCGTCATCTATGTCAGTTAGCATGATTATGAAGAGTAATGGAGCTAATACTGTTCTTTGTGGTACTGAGCTGAGGACTTCTGATTCTGATGAACATATTCCTTGAACCGTAACGACTTGCCTCCGCTCACTAAGGAAATTATACATCAATTTCCCTACTTTTCCTGTTATTCCCATATATTTCAGTTTATGTATCATGATTCCATGATCACACTTGTCGAACGCTTTGGCAAAGTCTGTGTATCATCATAGTTTTCATTCCGTTCAAGTGCATCAGTAATGTTATTGTAGTGTTCCATTAGCTGTGATAACATGATCTGACTGACCGGAATCTATGTTGGTTATCATTTAATTTAATGCAACACCTTCCCAGTTTATAGCTTTGGAGTGAAAATTTAAAAATTTGAATTTGCTTCTTTCTCTCGTGAGTGTTCTTTCTTTTCCTGTTGCTTTTATACTGGTTGTTATTTCAATAATATTGTGATCAGATATTATAGTTGGGGATATTTCTGTTATCAATTAGGTTGCTGTTGTTTGTGAATACTAAATCTAGGCAGTTGTTTTATCTTGTGTTTTCTGTTATTTCTTGTGTTAACATAAATTCATCGGCTAGAGCTAGGAGCATTTTTGCCTGCTCCTGGTCTTCCCGTGTGCCGCCCTTGTCTTGGTGTATACATATTTTTTTCCTATCCGTTTATATTTCATGAATGGAAAATTAAAATCGCCACGGAGAAAAATATTTGGGGTTGGAGATTGTAGATCGTTTATCCAGTTCCTGACCTTTGTAATGGAATCTGAGAATTTTGAAGTTGACGTGTTCGGGGGTCTGTACATTACAATTAATACCATATTTAATTTTTCAACTTTTGTTGCTGTTTGAAGTACTTATAGTCATTTCTGTCATATGTCTTTCGCGTGTGTAAATAGCACATCCTCCTTTACGCCTCACTGTTCTGTCGGCTCGGAGTATGTCATAGTTGTCAATTTGTATTTCTTTTTTGTCAACACAAAACTCACAGTTTTCACAGTTCGCCCGGCAGTCCTTTGGATGGGTTTCCTTGAGGCATACAAAGTTTGCTCCAGTTTCTTGCATGAGTCCTTTCAGGTATAAGACTTCGTCCGGGAAATGGTTTGATTTAAGGCCCTGAATGTTGATTAGGATTATTTTTATTTTTGGCTATCGTTTTTACATATACTGTATGTAGTTCCGATTCGCTTTCCAATGGTGGTGCCGGTTTCGTTGCCTTGTGATCCTCCGAGAATTTTCTTCTCTTTATCTTTATATGTTATCTTTATCTTTATCTGTTATCCCAGTATCGCATGAAGTGTCTTTGTTTGTGACAATCAGGAATGGGGAAGCGATAAGAACTAGAATCGATAAACTGATAAAACTGAATTTTTTTTAAAAACTGAAATCGAAAAGTTTTGCCAAAACTGAAACTGAAACAAAAAAAAAAAAAAAAAAAAAAAAAAAATCGAAATTTTGGGTTGTTTCAAAATTATTAAAGATTTTTCCTAAAAAAGTGAAGATATTTTTAATTCAAATTTATTGAACCAGACACAACTTGTCAAACAAAAAAAAAAATAAAAATAAACCATTCGGGTATTGAGACGTGATAGAAATGTTTTTGATTTGTAGATGCGCTTCGTCTCATCCCGTAAGACTATCTCCGAAGATATGTAGATACAGAAAGGCAACTTATCAACGTTTTCTTTATGGCTCTATCTTTTTAATATATTCGCTTCCCTCTTCATATCGGTGGAAGGAAAAGAGAAAAAGTCACACTAAGAGGAGAAGTGGATTAGCATAAAAGTAAAAAAAAAGTATCAGACAACTGTGTGATGTTGAGCATGCAGCCTAATTTTTAAGTACACTTATCAATTCATTTAAAGCTTTCAAAGGCGAAAGATCAAATATGCATATTAAATTTTAAGTTTACTGCAACTAAGGAAATGTCGATATAATTCATAAACTGAAAGCGAAAATTGAGTTGAGATATATATATATATATATATATATATATATATATATATATATATATATATATCTGACACTCTTCAGGCAACGGAGACAAACCGTAAAACATCTCCACAGATGCAAAACTGATACAAAGAGACTCAAACTAGAGAGGAAACTTGACGAAATAGAAATGGACCTAAAGCAAACATTCATGCATAAGACAAACGAGGAGGAAAACAAGGTAGCAGAAAGCATAAAAAATAACCCAAAATACTTCTACACGTTTGTGAAAAGGAAAATGCAGTGTAAGAAGAGTATTGGTTCGTTGATGGACAGGGAGGCCAAATATACAAATGAACCGAAAAAAATAAGCGAACTGCTTAGGGAACAATTTAACTCCGTGTTTAGCACCCCCTAAGTTCGAGATGGAAGTAGAAAACCCAGACGAATTTTTCGATATAAATACAAATCAGCCAAGAACAAATTCCGGCACAAACCTATTAATGGACTTCGATTTCACGGAAGGAGATGTAATTAAGGCTTTATCACGGATGCGGGACAATTCAGCGAGTGCCACGTTTCTGAAGAAATGTAAAGAGAGTGTTGTCAAACCGCTATACTTACTATGGAGGAAATCACTAGACACAGGACAAATTCCACTCCCCTTAAAGAACGCGAACATTGCCCCCCTATTTAAAGGTGGTAACAGAGCAATGCCCAAGAATTATCGGCCAGTGGCTCTCACGTCACATCTTATAAAGTGTTTTAAACGTATAATTAGAGGCAAAACTACCTACTACCTACAAGAAAAAGACTTATACAACCCAAATTAACATGGCTTCAGGGCTGGAAGATCATGCCTATCACGGCTACTAGACCACCAGGAGAAAATATTGGGAACATTGTGTCGAGGACAAAACATAGCTGTAATATGTACGGACTTTGCTAAAGCCTTCGATAAATGTGACCATGGAATCATAGTACACAAACTTAAGAATACAGGAATTACTGGAGAGCTAGGAAGATGGATATTTAATTTCTTGACGCAAAGAACACGAAGAGTGGTGGTAAACGGAGTTAAATCGGAAGTCTCGGAAATCGTGAGCTCTGTCCCACAAGGGACAGTATTAGCTCCCTTGCTGTTCATAATAATGATTGCAGATAGTGATGCAGATATTAAGGACATTATTGTATCATGTTTCGCAGATGACACAAAGATATGTAAGGAAATAGTGCACGAAGGTGACATAAGAAAATTACAAAACGACATTGAAACATTATTCCAGTGAGCAGAAGACAACAATATGAAGTTCAACGAAGAAAAATTCCAACTTCTAAGATATGGTAATAACAAGGAACTACAGAATAAAAGGTACAAAACTCTGCAAGCCAAACAGATAACACCAAATCTACAAGTCAGGGATCTTGAAGTAATAATGTCTTTGGATACAGAATTCAGAGAGCACTACAACATCAAAATTACAACGACTAGACAAATAATGGAAATCATCTGGAGGAGCTTCCGCAGCAGAAAAGCAAACATCATGCTCAAATTTTGGAAGTCTATTCCCACCAATAATTGAGTATTGCTCAGTACTCGCAAGCCCATAGAGAAAACGAGACATTACGAACATTGAAGCTATACAAAAGACTTTTAGGTCTAAGATAGAGGGAAACGGAAGGTGAAGATTACTGGTCTCGACTACAGTTCTTGAAACTACTCTCTCGAAAGAAGGCGCGAACGGTCCACAATATGGAAAATGTTTGAGGCTTTGTCCCTAATCTTAGAAATTAAATAGAAACAAACTGGAATGAGAGAGAGGCAGATTTTGTACAGTCCCAGCTGCTGTGGGACAGGAAACCATGAAAATGGCTGGAAAATACCCTCAGAATACGAGGCCCAAAGCTTTTCAATGCTCTACCGAAGGAAATAAGGAATCTCCAGCACACCGTCCTGAATATCTTCAACAACCAGCTGGACAGATTCCTGTGCAAAGTCCCTGACCAGCCATGTGTGGCTGGCTACGAGGGCAGGAGGAGATCAGACAGCAATTCCCTCCTTCACCAAATCCAGCAAATGAGGCGGGATGCCGCAGAGGGGTCGACCGCAGGTCGATCCTGAACCGTCGTTTGAACTCATACAAAGTAACAAACACGGTATATATATATATATATATATATATATAGGTTTCCCACCCTTGATATAAATATTTAATAACTACACGCTACACGAACTGGTCCCATGTTTAGTATGGGAAAACAAAAATTCCTTAGGTAATTACTCTAACCTAATCTACAAAAACCACTTACATGCGGTCGTATTCTCCATTAAAAGTCTAATAAACAATTTATTTTTTTAAATAAAACAAAAAAATATTGTCCATTATTGTTAACCTCAGCCAACAATTATTCCAGAAAATAGGTTCTTAACGTTTCACCTGTCTCAACTTGAAAAAGGTAAAATTTCAAAATGTCGCAATTTTCTTGTCTTCAAACTTGTGTGTGTGTGTGTGTGTGTGTGTGTGTGTGTGTGTGTGTGGTAATGAGTCAGTTTTGCATGATATATGTCACAAAACGCAGATTTTAATTTGTCGCCTTTTCATATGCAATGCAGTTATCTGATTTTAATTGCAATCTCAAATTTATAATATGCAGATTATTATCCAACACAAATTATCGGAATTTATAGCTTACGTTTATCTGGAAGTATCCATATAGTTTTACTGTTAAAAACGTTACGCCATAGTTATGCAGTAAGAGGGAGAAAAACAGCAACAAAAGTTACGAAATTGTTACTGAACGAAATATTGGATAAGGGTCTTACTTCTTCAACAACAAAAAGTTACGGAACGAAATAGAGGAAAAGAGCCTTATTTTCGTTAAAGCTGGAAAAGTTACGCTAATGTTGCACAATGAATTCAGTGTTACAAAATAGTTACGTTAAAATGTGTAACTGAGGTGCAACTTGTATGTAAAATTGTTGGTATTATTGCAGTTCCGTACAACCACGGAATCTTAGGAATTTTGTCTTTACAATAGGTAGCTTCGACAATTCTAAGACGCTTTTCTTCAATGGCATTTTTGTCGTAAATTACGTATAAGCGAGATATTTAACATTTTACTTTGTTTGACATTTTTTTTTTTTTTTTTTTAATTAATGCCCGGTTAGGTCAACTGAATGCCCGATTAGGTTAATTAAATGCCCTGTTAGGTCAACTGAATGCCCGGTTAGGTCAACTGAATGCCCGGTTAGGTCAACTGAAATTAAATGCCCGGTTAGGTCAACTGAATGCCCGGGTAGGTTAATTGAATGCCCGGGTAGGCTAATTGAATGCCCGGTTAGGTTAATTGTACGCTCTTGACGATTCGTTAGGGTGAGTCGTGATATTTTCGTTAAAGCTAACGAAAATATCACGACTTAACCAATCATCAAGGGCGTAGTTGACCTTACCGGGCATTCAATTAACCTAACCGGGCACTCAACACCCAGGTGCACAACCTCGGGACCTAATCATTATTTAATTATTTTAATTTTCATTATTTTAATTAACATTTGTTTTTGTTTGAACCAATCACAGCAAGACCTATTGCGTGAGTGGCAGTCGCGGCTGATTTTTTGAATTAGTTTCAACATGGAGCCAGTGTGCCAGGTGTGCCAGATGTACTAGAGATTACTGGTCCTTCATCGCGAAATACCACAACAATAACGACGATTCTCTAGATTTCCTGAGAAACCACGGTGGCTTACCGAAGTCAGTGGAGTGCCCACAGTGTGAGTTACCGTGCAGCATCAGGAAAGATAAGCACGTGTGGTACTGCGGCCGGTGGAAGTCGATCGCCAGGACCAAGCGGAGGAAGCAGTGTAGTTTCTCTGTGAGCGACTACAAAGGCATTTTCCTCAAGGGCACCCACATCCCTCCGTGGAAATTAGTTCTTTTTGTCAACCACTGGCTCCAGAAGAATTGGGACCACGATACCATTTTTCAGTGTCTTAACTTCTCAGAGCATTCCAGCGTAGACTGGAGAAGTTTTTTGCTCGGAGGTCACGGAATACTGGATAGACAATCAAGGGCCTATCGGAGGTCAGAGTGTCGTCGTTGAAATTGACGAAACTCTTCGTGTCAAGAAAATACGACCGCGGAAGATTGTTGAACCAGGTCTGGGTGTTTGGTGGAATCGAGCGCGAGTCTAAGAAGATTTTCATCGTCCCTCTAGTCAATCCTGAGTTTCAGGATAGAAGCGCTAAAACCTTGATTCCTATCATCAAGAGGTTTATTCGTCCCGGCTCCAAAATTCATAGTGACGGTTGGGGAGCCTACAATTCTCTAAAGGACGAAGGCTACACCCACCGGACCGTTAATCATTCAACAAATTTTATGGACATGAACGACCCCAACACTCACACTCAGAACATCGAGAGGCTCTGGAGGGACGTTAAGGAGTGGACCAAGAGAGCGAGACTGAAGTCCCCATACTTCAACCACAGTACTTTTCTCGGTATCTTTTCATCCGCCAGTACAAGGAAGACATCCAGCACCAGTTCTTCATCCATGCGGCTCGTTTGTACCCTCCACAGTCAGAGAGGACCACACGAATTCGCCAGAACCATCCCATTCCTCACGACGACAACCCTGACGACTCCCCCCCCCCACCCAAAAACCCCGATTTCCCACGGATCCCCCATTATTGTTATGGGAGTAGGGGGGAGGATAACTAAAAAACGAGTGATTTGCGATAGAAATCATGGTCAAAATCGTTCGAATCTCGACAAAAAACATCGGAAATACACATTCTGTGATACAAATTAATTCCGTAATTGTACGAAACTGCAAATTTACCAAATTTTTTAGGTGTACATTAGTGTACATTAGGGGCCAAGGGTGTAAGGTTCGGAGTTTCCCGGGTGTTACGATAATTCGGATATTAACTCGTTCGTGGGTTGGTGCGTGACGACTACACGATGCACATACGTAACATTAAGGATGGTAGTGTAACCACTGTTGTTTGGTTTGGATTATATAGTTTTTCCACTAGATCACAACTAAGTAAACTAATATTGCTTATCGTTATAATAACTTCAGGGTGCTGGTTAAGTGTGCGGTCTACCTACGATTGGTTAGGTTTAATCATGATATTTTCGTTAAAACTAACGAAAATATCATGACTAAACCTAACCAATCGTCAAGGGCGATTGACAATGGGATGTAAACAAACAATTAGTAAACAAGATAAGAAGCTATAATTAAAAGGTAGACTGCCGAATCGTAGGTAGACCGCACACTTAACCAGCACCAACTTCAGAATTTAACTTTAGACCATTAATACAAATTAGGCACTTGTAGGTTATCTCCCCCCCACCAATTTTGACAGGATATTTTCGTTAAAACTAACGAAAATATCACGACTTAACCTAACCAATTAATTATCAAGGGCGTACAGTTGATCTATTATTAATTATAACATTGTTTGTTTCTGGAATAGTATTTACTATTTACTAATAGATCAACTGTACGCCCTTGATAAGTAATTGGTTAGGTTAAGTCGTGATATTTTCGTGTTTTAACGAAAATATTCTGTCAAAATTGGTAGCGGGGGGAGATAACCTACAAGTACCATAAATTATTTTATTATGAAACACCAAAATTTTTATACTTTTAATCTTACGTTCACAAATTAGATTAATTCAACACTTACATTACATAATTCATAAGGCAAGGTTAAGCCTTGACCGAAAATCACGTAGGTCTTCAGAAAGAAATATAGCCTCGCGCGTGACATAAATAAAAGCCTAGCGCTCGGAATAAATTCACTTTCGTCACGGCCCAAGTGGAGGGGAAATAATGAAATTTACGAAATTAGGTTCATTTTAACTATATGCCCCATTTCCCACAGGCTCGAATAGAGAAAGTGAAATAAAGATAATAAGATAGGAAAAAGTAATCTCAAGATGGACAGACAGCTCTTTCTTCTCGACTCAACTTCTACTCTCGACTCTTCTTGACAAACACTTTCTAAGTGATGCGCTGCCTTTCCATCGGGATGATTTCATTGTTCAATTCGCGTTTTATACCTGATCTGTTCTTTATTTATCTTTGAACCGAAAACCTAAGAAACAGTAATTAATACATGATTTCAATAGTTTTTATAATTTCTTAATTATTTTATATTAATTTAAGTAAATTTATTGGCCCATTTTATGATAGTAAATTACTTAATTATAGAAATCTGGTGTTATCTAACAACTAATTTGTTTTTAATGATATGATTGGACAAAACAGGAGGTGGGCAAACCTGTGCCTGATTGGCTAGCTGCAGTTACAAGCATGAACACAACAAAACCTGTTGTTCTGGCTTCGTGCAAAAAGTGACGTAAGCAAATTTAATCTAAGTCCTATTTCCTAACTTTATAATCCACCTATCGAACATAACATATTTTCCATTTATACATTATGAAATCTTTTATTTTAGATTCATTAATCAATTCCCATTTTACAATCCCAACAAGAGCGAACGCCCGCAAAAACACCCCCACCATAGAGAAAGAAGAAAGCCAAATTCAAGGTCCAAGATTTTCGAGATGCCTGGACACTTTACATTTGAAAGATTGGAGGCCATAGAAACGAGGAAAGATGTTTTAGGAAGATTGGTCCAGAGTTGACCGGTTGAGTAAATGAAAGACTGAGATTACTGATTAATCCTTACATGAAGAGGCATGCAGTTAGAGAAGAATTCAGTTCAGAAGAGCAGTGTCCGTCATGATAGTGACAGTAAAGAGAGAGTGAGGCAACAATGCGGCAAAGAGAGAGAGAGAGAGAGAGAGAGAGAGAGAGAGACGACAGTCAGAAAGAGGCGGGGAATTGATGAGACGAAAAGCGTTTGATTCCATCCGGTCAAGTACAGCTGTGTGGGTTAAGCTACCCCACACATGAGAAGCGTATTTCATACAGGGGCGGACAAGACCTCCTATAGAGAGACATCAACTGAATAGGGGTGCGGAAACTGCGGAGCCAGTACAGCCTATCTAACCTCTCAGGAGCTGTTTTGGAAAGAGCGTATATGGGATTTTTTTTAGAAAAGATCACGAGAAAAGCAAACGCCAAGAATGTTAAGAGAAGGATTGAGTTGTGTATTGTTGAAGATAAGGGGATAGTCGTGTGGAAGATTGTGACAAGTAGACAAATGAAGAAAGTGAGTTCCTGAAGCATTAAAAGTCACAAAGTTTTTCTCTGCCCCAATCAGAGATACCAGAGAGATCAGAGGTCAGGTGTACGGTGTGTACCATCGCCGTCGTACGCGAAGCATGGAGTGACTGTTAAGAGGGAGGCTTTGAGAAGTGAGTGGAAAAGTGAAGAGTGGAATCATCGGCATAGGAGTGGATATTACAGGAAGGGTGACTTAATAGATCATTAATAAATAATAGGAAAAGAGTGGGTAACGGGACAGAACCCTGAGAAAAACCACTATTATTAGCTTACTTATTACTAGGAGAAGAACAGTGGCCATCTACAACCGCAGCTATAGATTGGCCAGGAAGGAACTTGGAGATAAAGGTACAGATAGAAGGATAGGAACCGATGGGAGGCAGTTTGGAAATCAAAGATTTGTGTCAGACTCTATTTAAAGCTTTTGATATGTCTAACGCAATAGCATAGATTTTACTAAAATCCCGAAAGGAGGATGACTTAAAGTCAAGGAGATATGCGGAACCCGAAATGACAACTGAAATAAGACTGTGACAAGAGAGGTGTTTAAGAATCTTCCTATTAAGGATAGATTAAAAAACTTTAGAAAGGCATGAAATCAAAGCAGTTGGACGATAGTTGGAGGGTTGGGAGCGGTCACACTTCTTTGGGACAGGCGAACTTCATCAGGAAGGAAAACCAGATAAAAGGTGAAAACGAAATAGTTTACCTAGGCAGGGCCTCAGCACAGAAACACATTTCTTGAGAACAACAGGAGGAACACCGTCAGGACCGTACGGCTTCCTAGAGTTAAGCCCAGAGACGGCAGAAAAGAACATCTTTGACATAATCGAAAAAAAAATTTTCAGACATAATTGAGTCAGAGGGAGAAGGAGATGGAGAAACAGCATCGGAATCGTCCAGGGTTCGGTTGGATTGGAGCAAAAGTCTGAGTGAAGAATCCAACTTTATCAGAAGAGACGGTAACTGAGCAGTCAGAATGAGAAAAAAGAGGGAAAGAAAATGAAGTAAAGTTGTTGGAGAGATTTTTGGCTAGGTGGCAGAAAGAACGAGAAGACTTAAAATTGGATAGGTTTCACATTTTTGTCTGATAAAGGAATTTTTGGCGAGTCGAAGAACAGATTTTGCACGATTCCGGGCAGAAATATAAGTTGAGTGAGAGTCAGTAGTTAGATGCTAACGGTATCTTCTGAAAGCCTCCTCTCTGTTGCGGATAGCATTAGAGCAAGCAAAGCTAAACCAAGGGTTTTTCTGCATTAGCAGTAAGAGTAGAAGATGGAATGTTCGCCTTCATGCCCGAGAGAATCACCTCTGTAATGCGCTCAGCGCACCCGGAGTGTCCCCGGCTACGGAGGTAGTAATCATTCCATGGGAAATCAAAGAAGTACTGCCTAAGGGCCTCCCAATGAATGGCGCCAAAGTGCCAAAGTCGTCTCCTCTTGGGAAGATCCAAAGGCTGAACCAGAGCGATAGGACATGAAACACAAAATTTTGGTCGGAAGAGCCCAACGGAGAAAAAAGTTTGACAAAGTAACGAGAAGGATGAGAGGTGAGAAATGAATCCAGAATGTTGGGCCTATCTCCAAGACGATCGAGGATACGAGTAGGATGCTGTACAATCCGCTCTAGGTCATTCACTATAGAGAAGTTGTAAGCTAGTTCACCAGGATGTTTGTGAAATGGAAGGAAAACCAAAGGCGGTGGTGAGCATTGAAATCTCGTCCAATGGAAATTTCAGCAAAAGGAGAGTGGGATAGAATGTATTCCACTTTGGAAGTAAAGTAGTCAAAGAGTCTTGGATAACACTAGGCAACAAAGATTTTGTTACAGAAGACCAAATAGGTGCTCCTAGCTAATTTCGGTATGCTGATTTCAAATCTATAATTAGATTTTTTCTATCACGTCTAGATTTTGTGTAAAATGCAATCACTTTTAGTAAAATTTTCTACCACGTCCAGATTTTGTTTTAATCGGCTTAATGCCAGTAATATGAAACTTGCTTTTCAAGGTTAAAGCAATTTTTTTTGCCAACTATATAAATTCGAACAATTTTGATAAATAAAATTTATCCCGAGTCGCTACGTGACAGTCAAGCAGAACGGTTGTTGAAGCTCTCTGCTGATGAGCAAGTGACAGGTTGTGGTGACTTGTGTGTTTTTATAGCATTTGTTGTTGTACTACGGTGTGTATTTCTTTTTATTTTGCACATCGTAATAATTACTTTCTACGTTTTTTTCAGATATTGTATGGTAATTCAAAATGGCATCAAATAGATGTGCTTGTGTAAATCACCCAGACAACTTCTGCTTTGTCTGTGGACAATATACACCTAAGCCACAACGTAGAAACATAACAACAAAGATTAAACTTGCCTACAAGTGTTATTTTGACTGTAGTTAGGAGACCAACAGAGGACTGGGCACCACATATTTGCTGTGCACAGTGCAATGCAATGTTAATAGCTTGGATGAATGGTAAACGAAAAGCTATGCCGTTCTCAGTCCCCATGGTTTTGGCGTGAGCCGAAAATCACTTCAATGATTGTTATTTTTGTTTGACAAAGATTGCTGGTTTCACAAAGAAAAACAAATCAAAGATCACGTACCAAAACTGCGAATCAGCAATGAAACCAGTACCACATGATGAAACAAATCCACCACCAGTTCCACCAGCAACGATAACAGACAGCAGTTCATCTGAAGATTCTGCTAGTGATATAGAAACAGGGAAAGATGGCATATATGTCAGATGCAAATATTTCCCCACATTTGTTAAGTCAAGCGGAGTTAAATGACTTGGTGCGCGATTTGGAATTACCAAAAGAAAGGCAGAGTTGCTTGGTTCAAGACTTCAAGAATTTAATCTTCTCCAACCAAACACCAAAGTTTCCATTTCCGCCATCGCCATTTGCAGTTTTCATCATTTTACTACAGGAAGAAAACGTTTGTTTCTGCCACGATATCAGTGGTCTGATGCAAGGGATTGGCTGTCGCTATGATCCAAAAGAATGGAGACTGTTCATTGACTCTAGTAAAGCTAGCCTTAAAGCTGTATTACTGCACAACGGCAATGAAAAACCTTCAATACCTGTAGCACATGCCACTGGCCTTAATGAGACTTATGAATCGATGAAACTGCTGCTAAGACTCATCAAATATAAGGACCACACATGGACTATTTGTGGCGACCTTAAAGTTGTATCATTACTTCTTGGGTTACAGTTGGGCTACACAAAGTATATGTGCTTTTTTGTGTCTATGGAACAGCAGAGATGACAAGAACCACTACAAAAAACATGATTGGCCATCTAGAACTGAACATGTTGGTAAATACAATGTGAAACACCCAGCACTTAATGACCCTCAGAAAGTACATCTTCCACCACTTCACATTAAACTTGGCCTTATGAAAAATTTCGTGAAGGGTATGGATCATCAAGGTAGTGGTTTCCAATATTTAAAGGATAAATTCAAAGGAATATTGACAGATGCTAAGCTAGAAGCTGGAGTTTTCACTGGACACAGATCCGCAGTGTCATCCACGACTCATCGTTTCCATCTAACCTAAATGAGAATGAACTAGGAGCATGGACATCTTTCGTTGAAGTTGTCAAAAATTTTCTTGGAAACCACAAAGCTGAAAACCACCGTAAACTCGTAGAAAACATGCTTAAATCTTATGAAATAATGGGATGCAGAATGTCTTTGAAAATTCATTTTTTACATTCTCATCTTGACTTCTTCCCGGCCAACCTTGGGGCTGTAAGGACGAGCATGGTGAGCGCTTCCACCAACAGATCTCAGTTATGGAAAACAGATACCAAGGTAATTTCAACCCAAATATGATGGGAGATTATTTGTTGGTTCCTGCAGAAGGAGAGCTCGTCATCCTACAAGCGACAAAGGAAGAGGACACACCAAAGTTTCACTTAAGAACAGGAATTTGCCTTTCAGTAGTAACAACAAAATACTAACGCGCTTTGGGTGGATGGTTGGGCGCAGGGGTGGTAACTCCGACGCGGAATTCCGCTGTCTGTCTTAAGCCAGAATAAAGGAGGAAAGACATCCTGTTCACTAATTATTTAAGTATGCTTAACATAAAACGTGGCACGGAAAAGTAGCTTAGACGGCTTTCGTAATAGAAGCAGGTGAGAAAAAAATGAAAAATAGGGGTTTTCGGTTACACAAAATCTGGACGTGATAGAGAAATTTTGATATCAGATCTGAAATCAGCATCAGCGCTTTAGTAGGAATCAGTAGTTCACGTGTCGTAACAAAAAAAAGTTGAATTTTTGCCTAGTGTAATCAGTAGAATTAGGAGAAAAGTAGACAGCGCAGATATATTTAGTTTGAGAGTGGCATTTAAGTCGTAGCTAGTGGGTGTAGAATTCGGAGATTCAAGTTCGGTAATACGAGAGCAAGTTAGGTCGTTGGGTACATTTACACAACATCCACATTTGGGAGAAATTGAGTATACAGAAGCAGGAGGGTACAGAAAAGGGGTTGCTGTCAGTCGTCCCAATACCTAAGTTTCAGTGAGGAAGAGAAGGTGAGGTTTAGAGGAGGAGAGGTGGTGTTCAACAGATTGAAAATTTGAGGAAAGGCCACGAATTTTGCAGAAGCTAATGAAAGTGAGTGAGGCAGAATCAGCCCCGCTGCCCGGATCTGCGTTCGCGGTATCGGCAGTAGGGGAGAAGTGGTTAAAGTGGAGACAATTATAGCTCCCCCCTCCCCAGGAGACTCCGAGGTCTTCAAGTCGTTGCCATTTTTTTTTAATTTTGAAAAGAAGATCTGTAGTGTGTAAGATGACGTATGTGTAGCGAAGAATAGGGAGAGAAGTGTGAGTTTGAGAACATGTTCTACTGCGCACTGGACGTGTACTCTTGTATTTGTCTTACAGTATTTGTATTATGAAGAAGATAAAATCGTTTCCGCTACTCCCTATATACTATCGACTTACTACATATGTATTCTTGAAGTACTTTATATTTTACAGTGTACCTTTAGTCCCTTTTTCCTTCTCGGATCTAAGGTACACACAGCGGACAGTTTTTGGAGTGTAGCTAAAATAAAACAAAATATAAGGCTATTGTGATACAGTACTGAATAACACTACACTATAATAAGAAATTAACATTAATATAACGCGTTAATATCACAACGTAAATTTATGGTAATTTTTTAAGTATGTACATAACACACATTTGGGTTTAAAATATTTTTTGTATATGAACAATGGAAAACTGACTAGTTAACGTGTGCAGTCGGATGGAAGCTGTTTTTTTTCAATTAAGTGTCCGCTATAAGTGATGGATGTAAAGGATTCCAGGTACTTTGGCTAGCAAGGTTTGTCCAATTCTAAATGATATAGGTTATGTTGTGTCTATCCTTTGGTTTAGCTGGAGAACTGTTCGTTCTACATAGCTGGCCTTGCAGTCAGCATATGAATACTTGCAAACACATTCAATCGCCTCTTGTTGAATTTCTAATGTCCTGGGATTTTAGATAAAGACCATGTCCTTTATATAGATTTGCCCATAAAAAGGAATCACAGAAATTGAGATCAAGTGACCGAGTAAGCCATCCAAGACCAAAGTCGGGAACGTTGGAGGGGGGGAGGAGCAGACTTTTAGACAGGCTTCTCAAGTCAGCAGTATGAAAAAAATCTAAATGACAAAATGACATTTGCTGTATGAATCTTTAAAAAACTGGATGAACTGTTCGTGGAGGATGCGGGGCAGACATTTTAGTTTACATTGTGTCACTAAAGAATGACACAGAAACTCCTTTCTTTTTCTACTTCTTCTTAGAAGAGTCTAAATTAAGTTAAGTTAGGTTAGGTTAAGTCAGAATAGGATGTTCTGATCTTTCTTTCTTCCTTCCCCATCTTCATTCTTTTTCTTCTTCCTTCTCATTCTTTTCCTCTTTCTTTTCTTTATTTTTATTTTTTCTTCTCTTTCTTGTTCCGCTCCTATTCTTCCTCTGGTTGTGATGGCAATGATCAGGGTAAAATGGCAATGATAAGGTATGAGAAGAAGAAGGTAGGGGGAAAGGGAAGGAACCAAATCCTAGAGAGGACCTGCTTGAGTGGTGGGTATGTGCTTGCAATAAAGGGAAGAATACAACACTGCAATGTTACATGATCATATTTGAACATGAGTTTACAATTAATACAATTGCATTGAAGTCTACCATTTTCTAACCATACTACTATTTGGATTTTTTGCCCTTCGGCAAAGAAAGACTCTCATTTACGGAAAAGAGGATCATTCTAACATACTAAGAAGGGGAAAAATCCCTCAGGTCTTTCCCTTAGAGAGGCAGGAATGAAAAGGAAGTTCATGCTTCATGGCTTCAGGACGACGTCACTTCTGTTCAAGGAACAAAGAACAGTTCGCCCCAAATGCATTCTGTAGGAGGCTCAGCACCATTCAAGTCTCCTCCTTGCATTGTATATCACCACCTTTACCTTAAAGATAAGTGTGTTTTAATTTCGCATCTACAACTACATGTTGTTTACTTTATAATAATAATAATAATAATAATAATAATAATATAAATAAATAAGAGACTTTCCAACAAACGAAGAACCAACAGGGTTCATATATATATATATATAAACTTTGGCATCCGCCCATTCGTATCATCTATATTTTAATTTTTAGAAATGAAACGTCACAATTTTATATTTGAACTAAAATGTCGTTGGAAACATCTTAAAGTTCAGAACAACAAAATAAAACTGCATTTTTCCCCGGTGCATTGTTTATGTTCCGCGTGTCACATTTATCGCAAAGAAACATAGAGTTTGACGACAGAACTTTTTGAACTAACTGTATATAAACTTTGTGAATATGAAACTCTACATTAGAAAAGTGAAGGTGAAGTCTCAAAATCTTTTGCTTTGGACCATGAATTGAAGGAAGGAAACGTGTTGTTTTGTTATAATTAGTTTTCTGGTGTTTGTGTCTGTTGTTGCAGTGTTCGGTCGAAAACCGAAAATCGAATATTGCCGAATATTTTAAAGAGAAAGATCGAGCTGCTACGTTCGGCTGTTCATTCGTACCAAAAAGCAGAGCTACAAAATCATCCAAACTATCGCTGTGAAAGGCAGTAACTGATTGTTGTTTGGAACGAAAGAAATCTGCGGCGCCTTTGAACTAAAGTCGAAGCAGTTGAAGATAAAAGAAAAGTTACTAATAAAAAAACGCATTTCGTGGATAGGTTTTCAAATGAAAAATATCAGAAAGGTTTTCTTCTTCTGTTTATTTACGGATGTGGGATGAATCCTTCCTAAATTACACACGTAATATTAAAGGTAAATGTTTATTAAAACATTTTCCTAATTTTTATTTTTATTTTTCGATTTATTAAATTTATTCGTAACTTATCCTGAAAAAAATAATTTTGAAAGACTTAAGTTTATTATTAATTTCTAATAGATCATTGAAATTATTGGAACTCTTATTTATGCTTTCAAGGAAAGGTTACATTAATTTATGGACGGTAAAATGTTTGTGAATAATTTATTGGTTTCAAATGATGTTCAAGGAAGAGGTTACGGTCCCTCTGTCTTTATGATGCTTTAAAGGGCACGGAGGTTTCTCTTTCTGACGCTTTAAAGGGCACGGAGGTTTCTCTTTCTGACCCCTTAAAGGCCACCAAGGTCTCTCTCTCTCTCTCTCTCTCTCTCTCTCTCTCTCTCTCTCTCTCTCTCTCTCTCTCTCTCTCTCTCTCTCTCTCTCTTTCAGGGGCATAAATTTGCATTAAATGATGGGCAAGTTGTTGACGTTTTTTAGTTATTATGGGAAGTAGCCCGACATTTCTTTTAGTTTTAAATGTAGTAGGAGGTGCGGACCAGGTCTGGTTGCAAAGTACTGGAGTATTCAGAGGATATCCCATTTGTAGAGAGGGGAAACTTGGTATGAATTATTGGAAGTTAAAACCTACGAATAGCAAATTAAATATAAAGGATGGCTACTCTTGGGTTACACAATGTTCATTTACTGAAACAGAAGCAGTGATTTCCCTTTAGATGTAAATGTAGTAGGAGCTGCTGGTCTGGTCTGGTTACAGAGCACTGGATGTTATCATTGTGAGAACTCTCTGCAATCAAAACCTCCGAACCTCCGAATAAGTCTACAAAGGAAGATCATAAGGGGAGTTCGTTCAGGTGGAGCCGAGCTGGGAATGGTCATGTTCCCTTTTGATCGTAAATGCTAGTTAGGTCTAGTATCAGAGCACTAGGAGTTCTCAAATGATAGCGTTTTCTTTTATTATTTTTATTTACGCGTTTCTAATAGATGGGAATTCTCGGCAATCAAAACCTTCCAATGCTGTTCAGAGAAGGGAGCTTGATGGGATTTCTCAGGAGTCAAAACCTCTGAATAGACTTTTTCAATTTCAGGGATGCTACTTGGGAATACAATTTAGAAATGTTAGTATTTTTTTTAGGTAATCGCGGTATAATTAATTTAACTAACTAAAAAAATTTCACAGTTTTATATATAAGTGATGTGCTCCTCTTGTAATAAATATAGAAGGAGGCAGTGGTCTGTCTGGTTCAGAGTTCTCAGATGATGGAAATTCTCGGCACTCAAAACCTCCGACTAAACATATTCATCTTCAGGGAAACTACTTAGCTAGAATAGAACTTTAGTTTTAAATAGTGCGAAGCAAACTTTTGTAAAACAGTTTTTAAAATTAACATATGACACTGTTGAGGGAATTCTTAAAATGCGGTGCTGGCCAGCTGGAGGTGCTCCAAGACCAGTGCTACCTTATCTAAGTATTCCTTTGCGACGGACGCAATATAAATTACGTTATGATAAATCTCTTCTTAAAAGGGGAAGGAAATCACGTACGTGATGTACACTTTCGTGGGAATTCTTAAACTGAGGTGTGCTGACCAGTTGAAGGTGCCTCTGGATCAGTACTACCTAATTTAAGTAATTCCAGTGCAAAAGATGGTGGTGTAAATAGTAAGTTTTTAAAAGCAAGTCTCTCAGCACAATGTTTTCGACACTCAATGGAGAAATGATGAGAAATGATGCAACGATGAAATAATGAGTGCTTGTACATATTAAATAAAACATCCTTTAAAAAAAATCTATGGTGTAGATTAAATTAAGTAGTTTAGTGTTTCAGGCTCTTTTATTTTTCACCGTCCTCTAATACATAATTAGGACGCGCAGTAAGTGTACGCATCGCGTGAATGAACTCTGAAGCCGTTTTTTTTCATTATACTTTTCCTTACTTTCTTATAAATCGTTTTTCATAAGTATTTTCTGTCAGCACTAGCTGGCGGAGGGGATAATCTTGTCTGTCTTTCTATACTTTGATATTACTATTATTCCTGTGTGAACACTCTTTTATGCAGGAAAGATGAGCCAAAGGCCAGCGCCCCTTCCCAGAGAAGGAGAAGATGAGGCTCGAAATTAATGTCCAGAGTTTTCAAGATGTCTGGACACTCTGCGTTTGAAAGATTGGATATCATAAACAAGGGGAAGGTTGAGGAAGGTTGTTCCAGAGTTGACCGGTTAAGTAGATGAAAGGTTAAGAATACCGATTAACACTTGCATTAAAGAGTTGGACACAAAAGGGGTGATAATGTGTCGAAAGTCCGGCACTACCAACTTTCCTTAAAGGAGGAGGCATGCAATCAGACAGTTCAGAAGAGAAGTGTCTATTATAATAGCGATAGTAGAGAGTGAGGCAACATTGCGGCGAAGAGACAAAGATTGGAGACAGTCAGTTAATGCCGAGGAAGTGATGAGTTGAAAAGCCTTTGATTCCATCCGGTCAAGTAGAGCCATGTGGGTTGAGCAACCCAACACAAGAGAAGCATACTCCATACAGGGGCGGACAAGACCCCTGTACAAAGACAGCAACTGAGTTGGGGTGAAGAAACTGCGGAGTCGGTACAGCACAACTAACCTATTAGAAGCTGTTTTAGTAAGAACGTATATGTAATCTTTTCAGGAAAGATCACGAGAAAACACCAAGAATGTTAAGAAGGATTGAGATGTGTATTGTTGAAGATAAGGGGATAGTCGTGTGGAAGAGTGTGACGAGTAGACAGATGAAGGAACTGGATTTTTGAGGCCACAAGGTTTTCTCTGCTCCAATCAGAGATAGTAGAAACATCACAGGTGAGGTGCGGGAAACATGAAGTGGCTGTGAAGAGGGACCCTTTGCGAAGCGTGTGAAGTAGTGAAGGGTGGAATTATCGGCATAGGAATGGATAGGACAGGAAATGCGACTTAAAAAGTCATTGATAAATAAAAGGAAGAGATTGTGTGACAGGACAAATCCATGAGGAACACCACTGTTAACAGCTTTAGGAGAAGAGCAGTGGCCATCTACAACCGCAGTTGTAGATCGGCTAGAGAGGAAATCAGAAATGAAGGCACAGATAGAAGGATAGAAACCGAAGGAGGGCAGTTTGGAAATTAAGGATTTGTGTCAGATTGTCAAAAGCTTTTGATATGTCCAATGCAATAGCAAAGGTTTTACAGAAATCCTGAAAGAAGGATGACCAGAAATCAGAGAGATATGTAAGGTCACCAAGATAGCGTCCTTTGCGGAACCCATACTGATGATCTGAAAGAAGATTGTGAGAAGAGAGGCGTTTAAGAATCTTCCTATTAAGGATAGATTCAAAAACTTTTGAAAGGCAAGAAATCAAAGCAATTGGACGATAGTTGGAGGGTTGAGAGCGGTCGCCCCTCTTTTGGACATGCTGAATGAAACCGAACTTCCAGTAGCAAGGAAATGTACCAGATGAAAGACAAAGACGAAAGAGTTTGCATAAGCAGGGTGTCATCACAGAAGTACAATTCTTGAGAAAAACAGCTTCCTGGAGCTGAGCCCAAATAGGGTAGAAAAAACATCTTTAGAAGAAATTCTAATTTCGGACATAATTAAGTCAGAGGGAAGAGGAGATGGAGGAACAGCACCGGAATCGTTCAGGGTTGAGTTAGCTTCGAAAGAAGTGAAGAAACGGCAACTGAGCCGTTAGAATGGAAAAGAGGAGGGAAAGAGGAATTAAAGTTGTTGGAGAGGTCTTTGGCTGGATTCCAGAAAGAGCGAGAAGAATTAGAATTAGTAGGTTTTCATGTTTTTGTCTGAAAAAAGAATTTTTGGCGAGTCCAAGAATAGATTTTACGCGATTCTAGGCAAAAATATGAGCAGAGTGGGTGATCACCTACGAAAAACTTTCATTCTCTATAAACACTACACGGGATAAATACAAGGACCTCCCACCGATATTTCTTGCTGGAAAGAGATTTTCTCTACTCTCGTGGTGGCACAACACCACAAAGTATGAACGACTCAGCATATTACTTGCCGCATAAACACCTCTCACGGTGAGAGGCCCAAGTTGAAACTCGGCGACGTTCAAAGGGTTGCCAGACACATATTACAGAAAACACGCTCACACACTTGCCTGTCTTGTTGATAGACAAGATAAATATTTTGTAGAAATACATAATTTCGTAATGAACAAAAACCTTAAAAAAAAATGCATAGCATGGATAAGGTGAGGTAAAGTTGCGTTTCTGCCTCCCTATTTTTTTCTTTTTCTTCTCTTGGTGGGCTGGGTGCAAATGAAGGGTGAGGGCATGGTGTGAAAAACCTGATTTCCTTTCTCAATTCCTGTTTCAACCCCTTTCCTGTAGAAGCATTTCATCACCTTGCCAACGTAATGGCTTTGCCCGTACATGGGTGAAGATATGGAGAATTTGTTTAATCATTTTGAGACTAGCTTGGAGTGGGCCATGGGACTCGATACCTGGGTAAATAGAACTGTAAATATTTTGTATAAAATCAAAACATATGTTCGAGATTTTATTAATACAAATATATTATGTTAGTTTATACAATCATGCTCTCTAGTGTACGATTTTTATGTGTGTATAACGTAATTGTAGAGCTAGTTTATATATTCTCCTCTTTCCTGTAAAATTTCCTTGGCTACTTTTCCAAAGTCAAGGTATTTTCTTCAACCTTTTTGCGTACCCGCCTCTGGCACGGAGGGTGGGGAGAGATCCTTATGCTTTTCTATCTAGTTTTCTACTACAGCTACAATAGTTAAAATATGAACTTTAATAACAGAAACTTCTCCGAGTGAATCAAAAGGTCTCTTGAGGGTTCTTCTTCTCCTTGTAACACTCTCTCTCTCTCTCTCTCTCTCTCTCTCTCTCTCTCTCTCTCTCTCTCTCTCTCTTTGATACCTTTAAAAAGAGGCACGGCATATATATGGGATTAATTTCGCTAATAAGACTACAACGTTCTAGAGCACATAAATGCGAATAGCTCTAAATATGGGTTTGACCTTCTGGGCCCCAACCAAGACTGCATCCTCATCGACCTTACAGCGGCCAGTAGGCTGGCTCATGACAGCGTTAAAATTAAAATTCAACTGCATATGTGTGCGCGAAACTCCACAATGAAAGACTATTCGTATCACGATATATATACCTTATGAACCTTATGTTGTTTCGTGCGTTGGTCTCTCTTCACACGGAGGTCAAGCTGGTGGCCCCGCCTCTAGGTCTGGCCTGGTGGAGGAGCGAGTTGCTTTCTTGCGCTCTCCACCGTACATAGCCAGGCACGCCCGGCTCATCTGGTACTGTCCTGAGCCAGGCATCCAGTCTTTTCTTGAAGACTTCAACTTTGACCCCCGTTACGTTTTCTGAGGTCCTTAGGAAGCTGGTTGAAAAGTCTTGGCCCCCTGACAACCAAGCTATTTTCCTTCAGGGTTGAGGAGATCCCTTTGTCGCTTTTAATTTGGGAACTACACATTCTGCCTTTCCTATTTTCCAGTGTTGTTTGAAATGGTAATTGGGTTTAGTTTTAGGTTTGGTACCAGTTTTTCGATCATTTTCCATATGTAGATTATGATGTACCTCTCTCTTCTTCTTTCCATTGAGTACAGATTTAGTTTACGTAGTCTTTCCCAGTAGTTGAGTTCTTTGCAGCCATCAATCTTGGCTGTGAAATGCCTTTGCGTTTCTTCTAGTTTATTAGTTTCCTTCCTTTTTATATGGGGACGTCAAAACTGAGCAGTATTCAAGTTTTGGTATAATCAGTGTTTTTAGCAGGGGAATCATTACTGTCCTGTCCTTCTCTTGAACGTTCTTAGAACCTGTCCGGCGACTCTTTTTGCTTTATTTATCGCTATCTGATTTTGTTTCGAATTTCGCATCATCTGTCATATATATATATATATATTAATATATATATATATTAATATATATTATATATAATATATATATATATATATAAAAATATGAATTCTTGCATTCCTATCATACGCCAGAAAATATCCCCACCTGGATTTAAACGCAGGTTTTTTTTGAGTCGTGGTCTCGGGCGCTGACCAGTGGGCTACAACAGGATAAAAGTTCAGAGGTCCCGGGTTCCAGTCGTAGTAGAAGATACATTGCATATTAAAAAATAGCGGGTGTTTATGCCCTTATTTCGATCTATATTGTACCCTCGTGTTACCCAAAGAGATTTGAATTAAATATTGTCCACTGAATCGAGTGTTAGGGATTGTAATGAGGGAACTGTTTAACTTCTTTCGCAGTATCTAAGATCGAACAACGGGGTGTTGGGGGGGGGAGCATTTACAGCATTTCGTGGGATCCAAACCACGAGTCGCTACATAATCTCCCATCCAAGATTTCTTTGGCTACTTTTCCAGGATCAAGTTATTTCTTGAACCTTCTTCCGTAGACTGAATGTCGCTTAATTAACTTCGCTGATCGACAGGAAACGGTTATGATATTGGCTACGACGTAGCCATTTAGTGCAGGTAGTCAATACGTAAAAACACTTTCCGGGCGTGAAAGCGCTAGTGTTTTCCTCGGGTGATAAAATATGCGCCAAGTGATAGCCTAGTGGTCAGCGCCCGTGATTCCGAGTTTAAATCTTGGTGTGTGTATATATATATATATATATATATATATACATATATATATATATATATATATATATATATAATATATATATATAATATATATTATATATACATAATATATATATATATATATATATATATATCTAATATATATATATATATATATATATATATTATATATATATACATATATATATATATATATATATAACATATATATATATATATACATATATATATACATATATATATATATATACATATATATAATATATATATATATACATATATATATATATATATATATATATATATATATATATATATATATATATAATATACATACATACATACATATATATAATATATATAGATATATATATATATATATATATATATATATATATAAACAACATATTTTCCAGTAAACTTTTCAAAGCAGTAAAATCGGTTAAACCATTAAAATATTTCATTTATGACACAATTGTCTGTTAAAAGCTAATGTACAGGGTGTTCACAATGTCTTGTCACTCCAATAAAATATTAATTGATTTTCGTTTTTCTTCAGACCCATTTTTCACTTAGATGACCTGCCAGTTTTTGGTTTTTCTTTTACAGTGCCTGTTGTGAACAGGTTCTTTTCCCATCTGAACAGAGTCCTTTTTAGAGGAGCTGCACCATTGAATCGGTCCTGGAAGTCTGAACGAACATTTTCAATGGTTTTACCATTACGTAGTCGCTCACGAACCCAGATACCAGCCAATATGCGTTGTTCAATCGTATAGTTGCTGCTATCACACTTTTCAAATGGTGACAAGGTAAGACGAGTGACAAGGCATTGTGGACACCCTATACACAGAATGCACCCATGTCATTTCAGAGTATATTTAACCAGTTTAATCATTTTGGATAGTTGGTTGTCCATTCCACAATGCGATCTAACAACAAATTATTGTAATATTGGGTTGTTAAGAAAGAAATGAGATCTTGAAGAAATATGACAATATTGCTCAGCACATTAAATAAATCGTAGCTGTTTGCTTCCAAAATAGGATGACTCGTATTCTCACATATTTATTCAAAAACAGCGTCTGACGTAATGGAGTCAGGAATCTTATCTTCAGGTTCGAAGAAGGAGGATGTCTCGCAGTTGTTAGCGAACTCAAGCGGAAATCAACTCATTTCCAATACCATTTTTTCAGTGATTTTAATTTTTATTCTTAATAATAAAAACACAGTAACCACAGAAAAGGAAGTTGGGACTCAGCTCTGAGACCTGGGACGCGTTGTTTTGTTGGCTGTAAGGTAGATAGACTGTAAACTATGATAATTAAAACCCACTCTAATAGACAGAGTTTATTTCCACAACAGTTTCGATGCCCACTGGCATCCTCTTCGGGTGGATACAGAAAAACAAATTCGTTTTTCTGTATCCACCCGAAGAGGATGCCAGTAGGCATCGAAACTGTTGTGGAAATAAACTCTGTCTATTAGAGTGGGTTTTAATTATCATATTTGACTTTCACGTAGAAAAAGTTATTTTTTTTTGCATTTACGACTGTAAACTAATTTGTCGAATAGGAAACATGGATAACTGCTAGATGTGAAGTGTTCTGTCAAATTAAATCCATTAGAAAATTTAAACGAGGTAGAAAATGGTGCTACATATCGTAAATATTGTATAAATCATTTCAGATATAAATCCCCAAAGACGGACTGTCCATAAAGAGACAGTTGGATCGATTCCCTTGAACGGTGAAGTTAAGAAGACAAAAAAGCTTTGTTTATGATACGGCATAAATACGTTCAGTTTAGTTTGGTGATCCTGTTTCCGTAAATCTTCTGTAAAAACAGGTTTTAATATATATATATATATATATATATATATGGGATGAATTTCACAATAAAACACGTGAAATGAATAAATGCTGCAAACCCACAAGTAAAAAGAAAAACGATTCCAAGGCCTTTCGTGTATTCAAAGCTACACCTCGTCAGGGAATCCCTGACGAGGTGTAGCTTTGAATACACGAAAGGCCTTGGAATCGTTTTTCTTTTTCCTTGTGGGTTTGCAGCATATATATATATATATATATATATACACACACATATATATATATATATATATATATATATACACATACACAACACTTATATATAATACATATATATATATATACACACACACAAACACACACACACACATATAATATATATCTATATACACACACAAATATATATACAGTATATATATATCTATATATACACACACACACACACACACACACACATATATATATATATATATACACACACACACACATATATATCTATATATACACACACACACACATATATATATATATATATATATATTTATTACACACACACACACACGAATGACAACCAAATTCAGCTGTTTATTCGGTGTAATTTTTAAGAGAATTGACAGTCACCTTGATTTATCGGTCATCCCCATACATCACAATCATTTTATCTTCGCGACACAGCCCGAGTTATAGGAAAGTTTTAAGAACGAAACCTTATTGCCTTTTGCATGATAAAAAGCAGCGTGCTTCCAATAACACATTCAATCAAGACAGTTTATATAAACAAGAGATCACGTGTATACTAAAATCAATTGTAATTTATCTAAATACTCATTTTATTGTCTCAAACCTAGCATTCAAAATATACTTTTGGCTTTGCATATGTATTTTATAAACAAGGAATTAAAATCTGTATATATATATATATATATATATATAGTATAACCTTTGGTAAGCTTCCGCTCGAATTTTTCATTCTGACGAAGGTCAAGCTTTTCACTCCAACTGAGATCTACAATTTAACGTGGAATCCGAACCACACCCCACCAGCAGCCCAGCGTCTTAGCCACTAAGCCACCCAGGGTACCCATTTATCTACCAACCACTTTATTATGTGGAAGGATGAACAGCTGGGTTTTGCTGCGGGCCGGCTGCCGTCATTCTTAGTTTCTTTTGGTAGGGCATTGAAAAGCTTTGGGCCTCGTATTCTGAGGGTATCTTCCATCCTCGTTTTCGTGGCCCCTTGTCCCACCGCAGCTGGGACCGTACAAAATCTGCTTCTTCTCTCATTTCAGTTTGTTTCCATTTTATTTCTAAGGTTAGGAACAGAGCCCTCAAGTATTTTCCATATTATATATATATATATATATGTGTGAGCTTTGATTGATGGCGTGGAAAACGCAGTTTAATAATAAACAGGAACACCAGAGAAAAAATAAAAATCCTTCAAGGTTTAATCAGTACAAACGTTTCGGAATGCACTAATTCCATCTTCAAGGATAAAACAATAAAAGGCCAATTCACATACAGAAGACAGTTGTAAGTTGCTTAAGGATCTTTTCCGTTTGACTGCCACCATTGAAACATAAGAGGTGAGTGCCCCCAGCCTTCTTTACTTAGCCTTATAAGGCTAACTAACGAAAATATCACGACCTAACCTAACCAATCGTTAGGTCAACTGTACGACCTTGACGATTGGTTAGGTTAGGTCGTGATATTTTTATTAGTTAGCCTTATAAAGCTAACTAAAGAAGGCTGGAGGCCCTGATCTTCAGGTGATCCCCTTATTTTTCTGAGTACACGATTAAAACTTAAAAATTAAGCGTGGATCTTGAAAGTAATTAAAATTGTTTATAAGAAACAAACTTTGAAGGGGAAATTAAGAAAAGCTTTTTTATAAAGTAACTTATTTTGTATCATCAAGACATTTCAGTTAAAATACAAAATACAAAAAGTTCAATCGTTTCAATGGCGGCAGTCAAACGGAAAAGATCCTTGCTTAATAACACTTTAAAGTAAAGTTAAAATTATAAAAAGTAGCTAAGAAAATGTAAAAGCATTAAAATTAAAAGGTAAATAAAATAAACAAGTACCTTAACTAAAACATAGCAAAGCTACCGATGATTCATCAGAATTGAAGTCTTGTTTTAATTTATAAATAAACAAAGATTCCATAACTTTAAGCTTAAGGTCAGAACTTCCGGCAGTAAGTACGGCGAAACTAGACTATGAAATTGGGTGGTTATTGTTGTGTGAATGGTTACGTATGAGAGAATTAGGTGGTTTGCCAAGAGGTAAATTTGTACGGACCGATTTACCGAGATGTTCGTAAATACGGGATTTTAGGTGTCTTTTAGTCTTACCTATATATGACCCTATACAGTGGTCACACTTGTATTGGTAAACTATGGATGACTTAAGAAGTGTAGGAATAACATCCTTGTATTTAAATAAATGGTAAATCGATTTAGACGGGGTGAATATAGTTTTTAGACATAGTTGTGGGCAGAATTCCTTGAGCAATTTTAAAAGTTTTTTCCTAATATTAAAACTTGAGGTTCCCATATAAGGCAAAGTGAAATACAGGATATCTTTGGGAACTGTAATTACGTCTCTAGTTGTGGGGTTTATTAGTCTATTCAGGATTCTGCCTATTGTAGTCTCCACCAATCTAGAAGGGAAATTATTCTTGGTAAGGAGTTTTCGGATGAAATCTAGTTCATCGTGTAGTTTAAAGTAATCTGAACAGATATTGAAAGCTCTGTTAGTCAGAGTCGAAATTAAATTTCGTTTGAAACCTAAAGGGATAAAGGAAGAAAAGTTCGTAGTAAGAATGGTGAATGTCGGCTTTCGGTAAACGGAAGTTTCAAAAGAGGAATTAGTTTTTATTATCTTAATGTCCAAAAAGGAGAGAGAGCTATTAGATTCAGTTTCTGAAGTAAATTAAGTATTAGGGTGCTTAGAATTAACATAATTACGAAACAAAGGGATATGGTCTGGTGATTTGAACAGGAGAAAAGTGTCATCAATAGATCTTCTATAAAAAATTGGTTTGAAGTTGGAAGGACACTCGTTCAGCCATTTGACTTCATGATGGCAAAGAAACGCGTTAGCTAAGGTGGGACCAAGGGGCAGACCCATTTGAACACCTTCATGCTGTTTAAAATATTCACCGTTGAATATAAATATAAGGTCTTCCACGGTAAATTTTAGTAGTTCTTTCAATTGACCTCTATTAAAACCCTGCACAGTATCAGTATTATTAAAAAGATTGTCAATACATATATCAATAGTTTCTGCAACAGGTACATTGGTAAATAAAGATTTTACATCGAAGCTAGCCATTGTGTACGAATTATTCTTTAATGAGGTAATTTCTCTAACGAAAGCAAAATAATCCCGTACTGTATACAAATTATAAGTTATAGGTAATAGTACGGGGACCAAGAATTTTGAAAGGTTATAACTAAAAGTTCCTAGTGCCGATAAAATTGGCCTAAGTGGACAATTAGGTTTGTATATTTTTAGGGAGTCCATACATATTCCCTGGGCTAGATCCAGAAACAAATAATTTGGAAAAAACTGTGTCTGAGATTATATTATTAGATTTAAGTTTTCTAAGATACCTATTCATTTTATCTTCCTATTTTAAAATTAAAGCAAAAATGTCACGAGTTACTTTAGCAAATCTAGTTACATCATTTAAAATATCTAACATTTTATCGACATAAACATTCCTGTCCAAAAGGACCAACGCCATTACCTTAGTCTGGTCTTGTAACCACCAATGACTCGTCCGAACACAGATTTCTTAGACTTTGAAACTCTTCCGCCTCCATATTAGGTCTATTGCCATAAGGGTTAAAAGCATAAAATGAAGTAAAAACTAAATTACGCAAATTATTAGGTAAAAAGTTAAAAATTTTACTATGTGGGTCAAAGAATGAATGTTTAAAAGGGTCCTTCAAAAATAACTCAAAGTTGAGGAAATGATCGTAAAAATTAAGCTTTTTTGAAGTAAGAGAGAATTTCAGGCCTTTACAAAGGGCAGATTTTTTAATATCACTGAGAACTTTAGAAGAGTAATTAAAGATGAGATCATTAGCTGCTACATTATTAATTGTATTATATCCTAATTTTTGGAGTTTCCTGTTTTGAACGAAATTCACCCTTGCAATACATTTTTGCTTTAATTTATATATAATATATATAATTTAGGGTGATTCAAAAAAATCAAAGTTTTTTTTTTAATTGTTCAACCTGTATTTTTGTTCCCTATTACAAAAAAGTAGTGTATGCCAAATTTGGTGAATTTTAAATAAAATTTACTATGTGCTACCAGGCGTCAAAGTTTCCCTCTTTTTCAATTTGTTTGTTTTTACAACTGATGATTTTATGTTTAATTGTTTATATTTCAGAATTTTTAATTAATGGTTTATATACTAGCTTGCTTTTAATTGTTGCTTGAACTCGTAATTTTGATACCAATTAATCGATTATGGAAGCTAGGCCTAACTCACCATCACCCAGTTGCTCATTTGGGAGAAGTTCTACAAGAAAAGAAACTGAAGTATGGCTAATTGGGCAGCCCTCTGCAGTACTAAAAACATCCGTATTACCATCAGAGAAGGAAATGATGGCCCTCTTCATGCACTACAGAAATATTAAAAAGCAAGACATTAGAGAATCATGCTGCTCTACTGCAGATGATGTGCTAGCAGTTTGGAAAAAAGCAGGAATACCAGCTAAACAAAGAATACATGTAGTAGATAAAATTCAAGGAATACTGAAGGAATGACAGCTGCTTAAGAAAAACAAAGCAAACAAATTGAAAAGATAACAAAATTTAAATAATAAGGAAGAAAAATGGAAAGATAAACTGGAAAACTTATTTGACATTGCTCATGAGAATGCTATGCAGCTTATAAAAATAGAAGATGATAAGAAATTCTTGAAAATGCAACGTGAGAAAGGACGTCATGGAAAAATGGGTACCATTGATAAGGCTGTTGCTAAAAATGAGCAAAGAGCAGCAGAAAAGCAACAACGTTATGAAAAGAGGAAAGCCGAAGAAGAGATCAAAAGAAAGAAGAATGAAGAGGCTGTCATACTTACCAGTACATCATCAGAATCAGAATCAGAGGAGAGTAAAAGTGATGAATCTGGTTTCTGTGATGCACAACCTTCAACATGGAAAAGTAAGGTTGGCAAACGTAGAAAATTGTTTGATGATAAATTATTAGGAAGTGTTGATGTTGCAAAATTGAGTGACAGAAATGCGTCTCTTTTTAATGCAAACAATCAGACATCGCTTGAATGAGACATCTGCGAACAAATAAAATGCATGTGTTTCAATACAACGGCAGCCAATACTGGTCCTAGAAATGGTGCAGCTATTCTTCTAGAACAAAAATTCGACAACGATTTATTGTGGCTGGCATGTAGACACCATATATTTGAAATTATGCTGGAAGCTGTTGTTTCAAAGTCTTTATCACCATCTTCTGGCCCAGATATAGTCCTTTTTAAGAAGTTCAGAGAAAAATGGTCAAGCATTAATAAGGAGGACTACGAAACAGCATTATCAGATCCAGATATCTATGAAAATATTCATGACATCAAAGATGACATAATTATATTTGCAACAAATCAACTAGATACATTCCAACCAAGAGACGATTACCTAGAACTATTGCAGTTAACAATTATTTTTTTGGGAGGTGAACCAAAAGGTGGAATCAAATTTAAACATCCAGCGGGACGTCATCGGGCTAGGTGGATGGACAAAATTACATATTCATTAAAAATTTTTATGTCCAAATCTCAGTTCAAAATTTCAGTAAAAGACAAAAAAGGACTAAAAGACATCTGTCTATTTGCTACTCGGTTATATGTAAAGGCATGGTTTACAGCTCCTGTGCCATCTTGCGCTCCTCGTCTTGCTCTGGAATTATTACAGAATCTTGTAGTCTACAAACAAATAAATGACACAATTGCATTTGTTGCTATTAAAAAACTGTTAGGTCACCTCTGGTACCTATCAGAAGAACTGGTAGCCTTGGCCTTTTATGATGATGAAGTGCCTACTAAAACGAAAAACAAAATTGTAAAGGGCTTGCAAATTACAACAGAAACTCTTCCTGCAAAACGGGCTTTTCTAGATCCTGCACTTATTCCAACGAAGAAATTAGAAGATTTTGTCATCAAATACTCAAAGATTCTTTACAATAACAGAATTTAGTTCAAAATTTTTACTCAAAGATGCTAAAGAATGGCATAATGAAGAGTATAACTCCGCTAAGAAATCTATCAAACAGTGGAAAGTCGTGAATGATATAGCGGAAAGAGGAGTAAAATTAATGGATGAATATAATAAAATACTAACACATGACGAAGATCAAAAACAATTCTTGCTACAAGTAGTGAAAAACTACAGGGCTGTTTACCCTGATAGAAAGAAAGAAACATTGATGAAGTAAGGACAGCTAATGTCTCAAATATCATGCTAGTTTAATTATGCATGCTTGTGGTTATGGTAGGACCTACGGGGGAGCTTTCCACATTAAAAAAAAGCAATGCGCCTTGTACTGTACCCCCTGGGTGGTGTGGAAAAATTTGACAATTTGAGTAGTTCTGTCAATTTTTAATTGCTGGTAGCAACCCCTAAAAATTAAAATTTGCTAAAATATTTTAGGATAGTTGTTTTCATGCTGAAATGAACCATTTAAAGGGTTGAACACATTAAAATATAAAAAAAATTTTTACCCCCATATTTGAATCACCCTAAATTATATATATATATATATATATATAGAGAGAGAGAGAGAGAGGAGAGAGAGAGAGAGAGAGAGAGAGAGAGAGAGAGAGAGAGAGAGAGAGGCCTGTAATAGGCCCTGTATACCAATGGTTTGCGATTGCGGATACTTGTGGTTTTTAGTCCCGTTTGTGTAGAGCAAGTCTGAGGTAGTACGGGTATAACTGTGATTGATGTAGGTAAATTTGTGTTGCCTTACGGAGGAACCCAAACTTGCGGGACATTTTGCTCCTGAAGAATCATGCACCAGGACTGATAATAAGTGGGGGGATGCCTACGACACAACTAACGAAAATTACAATAAATTAAATACGGATATGGATGTCCTTTGGACTAGACTAACACGGAGCAATGTTGCTTTCAGTAGTGATGAACCACGGACGGAAGTCTCGTCAGTATTTTGACCCCCTCCCCCACCATTTGCTTAGAAATGTTACTGCGAGCTGCTCGTATTCTGAAATGGGAGGAATGGTGCTCTCTGTAAAAAGGTGTTTAAATCTTCATACTTTCCTTTAGACTATGAATGCATCGATGACTAACATATACACACACACACCTTTGGTTAGCTTCCGCCCGAATTGTTCATTCTGACGAAGGTCAAGCTTTTCACTCCACCTTAGACCTACAGTTTAACGTGGAATCCGAACCACGCCCCACCACGGGTCTCGAACCCGGGGCCGATGGATTCGTAGTCACCGACGCTAACCACTACACCACGAGGCATATATATATAATATATATATATATATAATATATATATATATATACAGGGTGTACATAAAGTCAGGATCTATTTTGTGAAATAATTATTTTTTTCTATTTTTCTTTTCAGAAGCCCTTAGAATGAATACAGAAGAGCGTGTGGCAATAGTAATTTGGCGAATCGAGGGAAAGAAATACAATGACATCAGAGAGAAGTTTAGAAGAAGATTTCATAAGCGGGGCCAATAGACAAGACAATACGAAAATTGGTGAACAAATTTAAACGAACGTGATCTGTAAATGATGAAGCAAGATCAGGATGACCGTGTATGTCAGATCTTACCGTGAATGCAGTACGCGGAATTATCACTGAGGAGCCACGTACGTCCGTTCGTGCTGCATCACACAGACTCGGCCTCCCGACGTCATCTGTGCACAAAATTCTGAAAGTTAATTTGCAGAAGAAAAGCTATCATTTGCAGGTTTTACATGATTTACATGAGGAAGATTTCCCTCGACGAAGTGCTGTGTGTGCTGATCTCGTAGAACAAATCTGGAGTGATAATTTAATGGACAACATTCTCTTTAGTGATGAAGCCACTTTCCATACGTGTGAGAAGTAAATCGCCATAACTGTCGAATTTGGGCAGATGAAAGACCGAATGATTTCGTCCAAAATTGGGAAAGAGACTCGCCTAAAGTTAATGTCTGGATGGGTTTAACAAAATCTAAGGTTTATGGTCCTTTTTTCTTTGCTGAAGCTATAGTTACGGGGCTTATTTATCTGGACATGTTGCAGCAATTCCTTGAACCTCAGCTGATTGGGGATAGGATTGTTAGTACCGTCGTCTATCAACATGATGGTGCTCCTTGTCACTATGCCAAAATTGTTCAGGATTATCTAAATGGACGTTTTCCAAATCGCTGGGTCGGACGCGGAAGCAACAGACCTTGGCCAGCGAGATCACCAGATTTAACCCCTTTAGATTTCTTTGCATGGGGCTTTATCAAATCGCACGTCTATCAGACGAAGATTACGAGTCTTGAAAACTTACGTACACGTATACGAACTGCTGCAGATAACATAACCCCGCAAATGCTCCAGAATGTGTTTAGAAATGCTGCGGAACGATTTGAGCTGTGCAGGGATACTGATGGGCGTCACGTCGAATCCTACTCTTAATTATTTAATAAATGTTACCACTTTATCATTTTATGATTGAATTCCATATAATTTCCAAGTGCTTCACAAAAATAGATCGTGACTTTATGTACACCCTGTATATAGGTTTAACTTCAAAAGGGCACAGTCTTATTAAAAGTTCATTTGCTTTTCTGGAAATGATGTTTTTTATTGTAGGCAAGTTAATTTTTATTATTGTTTAGTACATTAAATTAAAGGAGAATTTATCCGACAAGGCGATGCTAACTGGTGGAGTTCCACAAGGATCTGTTCTTGGCCCATTACTATTTCTAATTTACTTCAACAATTTTCATCTCTCAACCACATTAAATTGCGTACAATACGCAGATAATACCACACTTACTTCTTCCCATCATAACGCAGATTTTCTGGTTAATGAAAAAAACAGGCAATTAGAAAATGTGTATAAATGGGTGTGTACTAATAAACTCTTAATGAACCTGACAAAGTTATCTTATATGATTATTCCACAAAACATATTAATACAAACTGTCAAGTAAAAATTGGGAATACTACTCTTGCAAAGGTGATGAAAAACTAAATTTCAAAAGTCACGTACGAGTACAACATATCAATTCCAAAGTATCAACAGTTCGGTTCATATTATATAAACTAGAAAAGACCCTTTCTCAAAATGCACTCCTTACCCTATATTATTTCTTCATCCATCCACATTCATTATAATGCATTACAACATGGGCTAGCTCAAAGAAATACTGTATATAAAACGTCCTTTGGAAGTAATCCATAAAAAATGTCTGCGAATTCTCTCGAAGAATGACAACAGACAAAATCATACTTTGCCATTGTTTAAAAAGCTAAATATTTTAAAAATAAATGACTTATACCAGTTCAATATTCCTGTCAATATGTTCAAAGTTATCAGTAAAAATCACCATACATCACCCACTCAAAGAGTAATCACCGTCCTTCAAATACATCAACATTATATCACCTGACTGTCCAGTGATTTTATAAACAAACCTAACTACAATATGCAGTAGAAACTGCAGGAAATGCACTCTCCTTCAAAGGAGTAGATGTATGGAGTGCAATTCGCATTCATATCAGGCAGGCTTCATCACTAAATGTATTTCGCAAATCGTTAAAAAAGCACTTCATCAGCTCCTACTGATGTATAAGTTCACTACTGCCATTTTTACCAAAGTAATGAAGTTCACATTTTTGTAATCAATTATTTAAAATATGCTAATTTCGGAATCTATTAATTTTTTTCAATTAAGCATAAATTATTTAATAATTTAATTTAAAATGTAACATTTTGTCAAGTTTATATTGTAGTCATCATTTTTATTGCTATTATTATTATTTTTTATTATACTATTACTATTACTTGCCATTTTCACTATTTTTATGTGATAAGTAAAGTAAATGACAATTTTGCCTAAAATGCCTCCATGCTTTCAATGGCATATTCAGATGAGAGAACTGTGAATACATTAATGCCATAACAGATATCTAAAAATTGTAAAACTCTGTCATTTATATTCTTTTTGAATAAAGATTTTTGAATTTCAATTTCAATTTTTGAGTAATAATAATTGTTGAATTCAACCTATTCAAGTTTCATTATGGAGGTTACGTAGACCGACCTTAGTCGCTCTGTGTGCGCTGCACACTGGGCTTCTAGGGTTAAAAACTCATTAATGAAGTAGTAGTAGTAGCAGTAATACTACTACTACTATCTAATAATAATAATAAACTACTGCGAGGACATACACATTTTTCTCTCAACTCCATTATCAACCAATTACAATTTACCAATAATTTTTACGCATCAAAAACTAAAATTGGAAGTTTTGTTTGCAGCAAATAAATGAAAACTTTCCCAAAATTGTTAAAACTAATTTAAATTCTAAACATATCTTTTTAGTCTACAAAATAACTATGACTAAAATGTATTTGAGTCGACATCAGTAATTTACTTGATTTTGGTGTGACAAGGATGAGTTCCTCTCGTTAACTCGGGAAAGGAACTGATTTTTCGTTTGCCATCTCACAATTTTTCAAATCATTAGAAAATTAATACCATCGAATATGATATATGAAGAAAAACAGTTCTGAATTAGGGGGGGGGGGATATGAATAGTGGGGTTAAAAGGTTTTCAAGAACAATGTAGGATTTATCAGTACACGGGATTCTACTAATAAAAGTCTTCACCTATTTCTGACACACGGACCGCACCTACTGCGTCGGAAACCCAGTAGTAATAATTCATTCAGGAGAGCCGGAAACTGACACAACGCTCAGGCCAACAAGTTCGACCCATTACTCTTACTCCTATATTATTATTACCAGTATCATCTGGATTCGAACCCCCTACCTCAGTGTTTTCACTTCGCTTATAGGGCAACATTGTTGCCCACTGAGCACGGAGCTACGAACGCTGAGGAAACCCTTAAGTTGCGGACACTACTTAACAACGAAGTTCGAAACGAGAGTTCAAGCAGACTCGGAGGAACACAGCCTTGAATAATGAGACTAATACTGTATATTGGAGAAAATAGTGACCAAACTCATTATAGGAAAAGAGGACCTTAAAAGCAAAAAGGAAAAACTTTAAAATGTATTTAACTTTAAGTGAGGAGATGTCTGTGAAATAAAACAGCTGCGCTAAAGGCCTATCTAGAAGTTGGGGAGCCTCATAGAGTGGCCATCCTAGAATTCTTTTTAGGTATAAATATCTGAAATTACCCTGATGGATTTGTAATAAGTATGACACGCTAAGGGCCAGGGGGAAGGAAGGGAGTGGGTTATATGTTATTGCAGGAATGAATTAAAACAGTTAAAATTACAAAAACTATGATACTTTTTTGATAATGGTTCAGAATACGGGCGCCACTTAATTAAGCAAAATTTTGAAAATACCATAGAGACAAAGTTGTTTATCTCATTAAAATACGTTGATTGCATGTGTCGCATTTGTATAATTTATGTCTCGGGGGTACGGAGCCCCCGTAAAGATCACGCATCAGTGAACCCTATACCGATCAATTTGTGATGCGTGATCTTTACGGGGGCTCCGTCCCCGTACCCCCGAGACCTAAATTATACAAATGATAATGTAATAACATATTAAGTTATGCACTTTTTAGTAATTTTCTAACTTCGTTTTTTTTACTATGCGACACATGCAATCAACGTATTTTAATGAGAGAAACAACTTTGTCTCTATGGTAATTTTCGAAATTTTGCTTAATTAAGTGGCGCCCGTATTCTGAACCATTACCCTTTTTTTTCATTAAGTACGCATAGAAGTCGAAATATAAAATAAAGAAAGAATGTCACAGATGTTAACCTACTGTATAAGGAATCAGGGCTACTTCTTAGTTTCAGTGAGTGGGTGTATATGTATATGTTGATGCATATATTCATATGCTCAAGTGGGTGGGCAGTTGCCCACGTACAGAAAGATTTCACCCACCTACTAAAATAAAATAAGAGCATATATATTAGTACATAAGCAAACAACCACAGGGAAAAGGAAACACAAAGTCCGAGCGCTTTCGTGATATATTCACATTATCACGAAAGCGCTCGGACTTTGTGTTTCCTTTTCCCTGTGGTTGTTTGCTTATTAATAAGATCACGTGTTATTTTGTGATTTTAGTGCATATTAGTACATATGAGCATATATGCATCAACATATACATTTGATTGGATTTGTGTTATTTGTGATCAAATACAAATAAAAAATAATGATTTTAACCCACCCACTAAAATTGTCATGGAAGTAGCTCTATAAGGAATGAACCAGACGATACGCTGTTCTGTTAAGTAAATGTAAGTTTAATTCGGCAAAAAAAACTCAATTAAAGTTTGTGGTGATTTTAATAACAAAAGCAGTTGATGAAACAAAGAGGTTGTGAAAAGTGAAGTAAAATTGACCATCGCAGGATCAGCTTTGAAATTGATATAAATACTTAAAGAAATTGTCATTAAATTTTGTGGCCCGAATTTCAAAAAGGACAAATTTCGACAAAAGGATAAAACATTTGAAGCAAGTACTGTTTGAGGAACAATTTAAACTAGAAAAGGTCGTATAACATAATGGAAAACGAAGTAGCCCCCCCCCCCCCCCCCCTAAAAAAAAGTGTACATATGATTTAATCCTCAAATACTAAACTCGAGAATTTGTTACGTAAATACCAAAGATAAATATTTGTGGGTCAACGACAAACAGCAAAACAAAAATTTGCAAACTCTCAAACGAAATAAAAGCTGGTAAAAGCTACTACGTTCGCCCCAATATTTATCTTATGGTTTAAAATATGTTCCTTTTTTCTATATTTTAGATATGTTAGGTTAAGTTAGGTTGGTTAGGTTAGGTTAGTTGAACTCACAAATAGGTTTATACCGTATTAGAGGCTAAACGAATTAACATAATCGAAACTTACATTTTAACACAAATGAAACGATAGAAAACGAACACATTTTGGGGAATAAGTTAAATTTTGTCGCAAACGCTATAGCAAGCTATAGCAATGCTATAGCACCACTTGTGAAAAGAAGATAGCGAATAATTATCAGATAGTAACTTAACCCTTTAAGGCCGGAATTTTTTGTAAGGTTAAGTTATGAATGCGTGTATTTGAAACGCTACCAATTTGTAACAGTCGTCCTTAAAGGATTAAACAAGATGTATAAATATCGTTACAAATAAAAAATATAAAGAACTCAATAGGCTCTTTAACTGTTTAAAATGGAGTACTACTAGTGATGTACTACTAGTGATGTACTAATGATGTACTACTAGTGATGTACAATGATATACAAATGAGTAAAATACCAAATAAATATTTTCAATCAGCTCACATGAACAAAAATTAAAATAATGTAGCAGACGACGCGGATGTCTGTACAGGGGAGTGAAATAAAAAAAAAAATGAATGCAGTAGAGCACTCTCAGTTCTTAAAATACCATGACAAAATGAAGCTAAGAAGGTCGCCTGCACCTGACAATATGTATCCCACAACTTCGCGTGGTAAGCGAAGTTAAGAGACATGTCTTTTTTCCACTGCCTATAATTTTTAATAAATTACTCGCTGAAGGGAGCATGCCCTTAGGAAAAGAGCAAATGTTACAGTAAGGCCAAGAATTATGAACCTACAATGACAACGCCTGTGGTCTAGTATGTAACACCATTTTTCTGTATATGTCAAGTGAGGACATTGAGGTCGGGGGTTCGACTCTCGATGGTGATGGTGATAATACTCTGGAAGTTAGTGCAATGAGCCGCATTCGTCTGTCCTGAGCGCTATCCCAGTTTTTGGCTTTCCTCGCTGATTATAATTTATTTGGTTGGTTTACTTGGAAAGACGAAGTAGATTAATTATATTCAACCAACTTACTATAGTTTTCCAATATCGTCATAAACCACACTAATGACCAGAAGACTTTATTTACCTTGGTTTCCAGAAGTCTTTCTATGAAGTGCTTCATAAAAGCTTGGTCAATAAAATCAAATGTCATAAGGTGCAGGAGATTACACGCAATTGGATCAGCAGTTGTCAGTTGTTGGCGGGAGTACCTCAGTCATCTCTTCTAGCACTAGTCTTATTTACAATCTATATCAACGATTTGAGGATAAACTTAACAGAATTAAGTTATGAAGTTATAAAATATCAAAATTCATGGATGACAAAAGTCGGTATAACAAGATCGAAATCAACACTGTTGCTGCTGCTAATAATATAATAATAATAATTATTATTATTATTATTATTATTATTATTATATATGATGGAGAAGACCCACAGATTTTCGTGACATCTGAACTCCTACCCACTCAAGGCAAACCGAGAATATTCCTTTAGTTTAATCATTGAAACCTCAAGCCAAAGCGAGACTCGAACTCAGAACCTTTAAATCAGTGGTTCCCAACCTTTTTTTTAGGCCAACGTCCCCTTATGTCCATCAATATTTGCTGGTGTCCCCTCATAAAGATAATGATATAACAGGATAAGTGATAAGTGATTTAGTAATAGAAGATAACAATTTTACAGTTTCCTAGCGTCCCCCTAAGATTCTCAAACGCCCATTGGGGGCCGTGGCACCCACGTTGGGAACCACTGCTTTAGATAAACAACTTTATTCGAATATAGATAAGCCGTTAGATTGGTGAGATACGTGGTAAGTGAAATTTAACGTAGATAAATGTAAAGTTGTGCACATGGAAAGACGCGATGCGAAATATAACTTTAAAATGAATAATAAAAGGTTATTGGACAAAATTACCTGAGATTATAAAAAACAACTCTATATAATTAATCAGTTAGATTTCAATTTTTGGTATCATAGATGTATGAAAGAGCTCGAAGACGATCGACCAAATTAAAATGAGAATTAGGAAATGAACATCACTACCTTAAAGGTAGTTGAGAATTAGGAAATGAACATCATTACCTTAAAGGTAGTTGAGAATTAGGAAATGAACATCACTACCTTAAAGGTAGGTTTTATGGCAAAAACGAAGAATGAGAAGGATTTGAATGAACTATTTTAGAATTCTAGAGGAATTCATACGATTGAGGTAGAAAGTCCTTTCGAAATAGACAATAGAGTTATAACCATAAGTAATGGGCTTTATATTAGAGGGAAAGAATCCAAGCTAGATATGGAACAACGAGTCTTCCGTTGGGTCAAACGGCAAACTTGCTTCAGTTTTATTTCAAGTAATATTCTCTATCTATTTTAAACATAACATTAAATGGGTGTCCCAGTGATGAGCGATGACAATTACAACGATGGCTGAGTTAATTTCTAAGCATGTAAGTGTAACAATGTTCTTTGTCGAGTTAATGAATGTTTTTTTTTATGGTATAAAACACGTTAGGGTTAATTTAATCCACCCCTTAATAATATTTGATGTTTTATCATACATGTCTAGAATGGAATGGATTCGATACCAATGCAAACTTGAAAGAAGGGCACACATTGCAGTCAAAGACTACTACTGTCTACATGCCTCATATTGTTATATTACCATCATATCCTGGGACAATGTTTACTGCTATTGTTGAAGCAGAAAAACGAACACGAGAAGTTGGCCATGACATTGTGATTTTCACATGCGACCAGCAATTGTATAGAGTATGTGTGTATAGATCATGGGTATATCCTAACGGATTCACTAATTTCACTTTTAGGCGAGGTGGAATGCATTTCTTTATGAACTTTATAGGATGTGTTGGTATCCTCATGGGAGATACAGGACTTGTTGACATCATGGAATGTTATTATGGAGAAGTGGTCCATATGCTATCAGGAAAGAAGTTGTCACAGAATTTTAGAAGTCTTAGAATTGTAGTAGAAGAACTACTTCGGGATGCTGTATTTTGTAGCTGTGACTTTGACTCACAACCATTATTGAAAATGAAGTTCTTAAAAGCAGAACAGCAAAACTTTGGGTAAATATGTCAGTAAAGCGTGCTACTTATGATGTTGTTTACCAAAGTTGAGAGGGAAACAAAATGGCCTCTTCATCTCCTAGCTGTCAAAAGCATCAGAATTACTGTCGTTACGGTTTGTATTACTTGAGAGCCATGGAAGATTTGCCAACAAATGTCCTTGAAAGGTTTCTTAAAGGGGAACACGTTGTCCGGCACACTGCAAGCATTTCGAATGGGATATCATAGGAATGAAGATTGAAGCGACATTCATGGTCTATATGAAAAGACCAAAAGGCATAATTGGTATTGCGCTAAAACCAAACACCTTGAAAACTTGCGCTTTGAGCCTTCACACTAACAATGTGGAAGCAAAAGATATCCATCATATGACAAAAGAAGTGAATTCAAGTCCAGATAAACACAAAGAAAAGAAGTCACGTATAAAATTGGACACCAAGAACAGAAATGAGATAAGACAAACGCTTGAGGAATGCATAAACCTACTCAATTAAAAAAAAACATCCAAGCGAGGGAATTGTAAATGTTATCGGGACCAGCCTGTCTGTTGCTGTTTGGCGTCCTTTATATTCCTTTTGTAAGTGGGCATGCTTCAGATGATTCTGTTAATGTAGACAATGCCTCGTATATTGGTGAAAAGGAAATGGGAAAAATATAAGGCATCCTGGCCTACAGGTTTTCACAGTCCCATTGATAAATATTTCTGCACTATGAACACTATAGAAAACATATAAAGATAGAACCAGGAAAACTTTATGATACAAATCTAATCAACTCACAGATTTTGAGTCTTCAAACATCTGGGAGAGATTTTGATATTAACCCATTAGTGCTTGGTGTCACTTTATTGATTTTGTTCTGGCTAACGCCAGACGATTTTATTCAGTCTCGGAAAGACCTTCGCGCACTAATGGGTTAAAGAGGTTCTAAAATATGAATTAGCACCAGTACGAACCTCAGTGTTTACGAATGCTGGTGATATGAGACTGGCAAAATGTAAGTCATCTACAGGTTGAAGTTTTAGCAAGGATAACATCCAAGCATAGTGTGTGAAAATTGATGGATCAGCTATTCTCTGGACTATTCAATGGCCGTCCATTGGAAAGGTAGTGGAAGACTTCGTTAACGGTGTGGTTTCTTACATTAGAACAAGACTGGAGGAAAGTGGTGTGTACTTAGTATTTGATAGTTATGTGGGACATAGTATTAAAAGTGGAACTACCACATCTTGGTGAAGCCAATGCTAACCTGAAGAGTTCTCACGAGTATCAACCACTTTTGTTGTAGCATGTTATGGCCAACCAAAAGCCTCAAGAATGACAGAAACCTCAGAAGCACTTAAACAAAATACTCTAAGGGTCCACATACTGGCTTGTATCTGGAAAATTGTAACTGAACCAAGCCCATTGGATCTAAATCTAGTAATACATGTCTGGATCAAAGATTAGAAGACTAAAACTCCACAACCAGTTTTATTACCATCTGACATGCAATCTTCACTAGACTATATCTTGAAACTAATTAAATGCAAATACCAATCATGCAAATCTTCTAGGTGTTGTTGTGAATCTATAAAGTTATCCTGTGCAATTTCTGTAACTGTGAGATGGCAGTGACTTTTTAAATATTAACAGAAAGCACGATCATGATGGAAATAAAGATAAAGAGAATTAGATCTTATGTTTTCAGGCTTTATTTCTTATTAAGCAGTGTTATGTGAACTGCCTGTAGTATAGACTGCATACACCCTTAGAAATTACAAGTCTGTCAATATTTCATATAAAGTAGGCGTTTTGGTAAACAAACAAAAACTCACAGAACTTTAGGCCTATATAATGAACGTTAATAGCTAAGAGTAAAAAGTATGAAAATTACACAAATTTTGTGAATAGATTATCAAATAAATGGTTTTTTCTTTACTGATTTTATGTTTACTCTGTCTCTAACTAACATATTATGTCATTTCAGACAAAGAAAGCAAAGATAGTGGACAAAATATGGTGACATGGTAAAAATTTGAATTTTAGCGGTTAATTACAAAAACAACAACTTAAAGCCTATTTTTTTCAAAATGCTCAAGGAATACGTGATATCACTGGATTGATATTTTATTTGTATGCTCTTAGCATACCGTACATTATATGCAAAAAACATTGTGAGACCCCCAGAGCAAGGTTCACCCTAGAATAGGTTCCACCAGACTATATAGAAGTATTTTCAGTTAACCTTTATCAATTTTATAGCGTCTTCCTTCTCTCTCTCTCTCTCTCTCTCTCTCTCTCTCTCTCTCTCTCTCAATTAGATCGTCTTTAGTTTTTCATTTATTTTTCTGATGTTGTTATCTTTACAATTTACTGATTTTGTAGTTATTCTCTTAATCTTGCAGAACATTGACAACTTTTGTCTCTTAGACTCGCTTAACCCTTTCGGTACTGCATATGCGGGCAACGTATGTTCCGCAGATGGCGTTTCTTTTACGTTCATTCAAATGTAGGCGTGAAAATTAAGATCGTACGACGTACGTAGTTAGTCTACGGTGATCATTCGTACGTCTTAAAGGGTTAAATTCTGTGAGTTGGAATTTTCATTCGTTGAACTCCATATTGGTATTTTCCGTCCACCTGAATAAGGTTTTAATGTCATTTTATAATTTTTCCTTTTCACTTTCATTTGATAATTTCCTTTCATTTCTTTCTGTTGTCTGCGAAGCACGAAACGACAGCCATCATACCTGCAGCTGTGTCCGCAATCATCATAATTATAAACAGCAAAGGAGCTAATACTTTACCTTGTGGGACACAGCTGATCACCTCTGAGAGTTCAGATTTAACTCCATTTACTAATATATATATATATATATATATATATATATATATATCCTTCTTTTCTTTATGCTTTGATTCATTAAAGAAAATAGGAAATTTTTTTTTTTTTCCAAAAGAACTCCAAATGGGAGGGCCGATTTTTCCAGTAGAAATTCGCATTAAAAATCCCTCATGAATTCCGCGCAGGTATTGAAAGTGTCCAAAATGGAGGCAACATTTGGGACCACGTAAAATCAATTCAATTAAGATATTGATATAATTGCTTTATTCCACCTTTTCTGCGTGAGTAGAATAATAGGGTCCTGTGGGGAATCAGGGTCTCAGAAGGTTCTCTCATTATTTCCTTATTTCTTTAATTGAGTCAAGGTTTTGTGACATCGTGCATATATATAATATATATATATATAGAAGGGATGGCATACTAGTGTGTATTATATAGATAGAGAGAGAGAGGGTTGACAAAAGTAAATAGACACCTTCGATTTTTTTTTTTTTCATAGTTTTTGATTTGATAATAAAAGTTAATAAATAATAACGGGTTTATTGGATCAATATATTTAGAATGGGGGGTTGCTTCCCCCTTTACATTATTTAAAACTGACACGTTCTGGAATTCCATTGATGAGCTTTGCCATTTGTGCTTTTGGACAATCAACGTAATGTTTACTTATTTTTTATGAACCTTCTACAGATAAGTATTGAAATAAATGAAGGTAATAGATACAGAAGTTAGTTTGACCCTTTGTAATAACCAGTGTTGGGCACTAAAGCGTTAATCCGATAACAGTTAATTAACGAAGTTAACTTTTTTTAACGGACTATTAACGGAAGTTAATTTCCATTTATCGTTATCGGACCAGTTAACTTCCGATAACTCGATATTTAGTCTGTTAAAGTCCATTAACACGTTAACTCCACTGGCTGCGCAGGTTCGACAGCGACCAAACTGTCTCTGTCAGGGCCGCCATGGAGGACGAGGTCGAGAGAGCACTGAGGAACCGGAACGTTGACAGCACCACCAGCTCTAGCGACAGCAGCATGCCTGACGACCTCTTCGCTGGGTGGACGGCCGGTGGCTCAAGTACCAGTGTCAAGCAGAAGGCCAAGAGACTTGTCGACACTTGGCTGGACACTGATGGGAAGGTAGACATGGCCGACTCTGACTTCATGGGGGAGCAGATCTTCATCAACCTCTTCCTGAAGTACAATACGCCAATTCCGTCCTCTGCCGCAGTGGAACGGCTCTTCTCTCTCGGCAAGGACATCCTGAGGCCCAAGAGGTCAAGACTGGCAGTTGGGCCTAACTTTGAGAAGTTGGTCTTTCTGAAGGGCAACCAGTACATTGTGTCATAGTCTTTAATAACTGTGCCTAAAATTTAATTTTACCTTTCAGTTCCCGCCATAATAATTCTCTGGTAAATTAAAATTTAGTTAATGGTTAGTGGTTACAAGGGTTTCAAAACATGTAATCAGTACATTTTTTATTAAAAATAAAAAAAAAAGTTATTAAGCAAAAAAGTTGCAAAACTTGATAAAAATACAGTTAAATACCTATTTATTGTTGGATTTTGCATAAATAAACATTTTCTATGGGTTTTAAAGCTTTTTCCTTGATTTTTTTAAATGTTAGTAAAGAAATAGTTATCGTTAACGGATTATCGTTAACTTCCGTTAACTTTGTAGTAAAATTATCGGATTATCGTTATCGGAGTTAAAAATTGGGGTTAACGGATTATCGTTATCGAAGTTAACTTTTTGGTTAACGGTGCCCACCACTGGTAATACCCCCCACCCCCACCCCTTCACATATACATATTCTCCCTTGAAAATAACATAAAAAAAACGGGTGAGAAATGTGGCTGTTCTTTTTAAATGGTTTTTCACCTCCCGGTTTTCTTCCATTTTTAACTTTTACTTTGGTAAGAATCATCCAAGTAACGAAATTTTATGTATTTACTTGTATTGTTTTGCTTTAAACTTCTACATGAGGATTATATGTATAGGTATGAAAATTTTAGTAGGCTTAAGAAGTTGTAGGCCTAACATTTCCTTTTTGGGGCGATATAAATATGGATTTATTTTTATGGAGAAGTTTTTTATTTCACTTCTTTGTTTTATTTATATACGTGCAAAAGGAACACATACACACACACACAAACACAAATGGACGTCATAAAAGACATATAAAAATGGATCAGTAGAAGATCACATCATAGAACTGCCACTTGGAAAAAGATTATATGCTTTAATGGCGGAATGAGGTTATTTGACAAATATTTTTAGACATTTTAGAATACATACGCCTTATTTACAGTAAGTTCAAATCGACAGAAAGTTGTACAATTATGTGCAAATATGATGGGTTAACAAAATATGATATATCCCTTTAAGCCCTGAATTTTTTGTAGGGTTAAGTTATGAATGCTTGTATTTGAAACGTTAGCAATTTGTACCTTCAGTCCTTAAAGGGTTAAGACATAGCATAATTCGAGATCACATAGATTTAAAGATAACATATGAACTTCAGCTAAGCTTCCGCATTTTATACATATATATATAATATTAAGTAACTTTGGCTTTGTGCAGACATTAATATTCGATTCCTTGATCTTACATAAAGATTTTTATGGGTATACGGAGCAAGAATTAACTATCTTAACTGTGATTAGTGCGTAGTGGAGGGATCATGGAAGAAGGTTGGAATGGAAGTTGGCGACAGAAGAGAGATGTTGTGGTTTGAGACATTTGATAAATTTATCCTTCATTTTTTTTGGAAGTTTTTCAGCGTGTTAGAATTTTTTCGTCTATTGATTAAGGTTGTTCCAAAGGTTGGGTCCATTGGAGCATAAAGATCTAGTTGCAAAGTCCAGACACTAAAGATTTTTATAATTCACCAGACTCTAGAGCAGTGGTTCTCAATCTTTTCTGGTTCAAGGCATCCCAATACCATCTGTCTTCTTTGCTTATGTTCAGTAAATTTTGAATTTTCAATTACTTATTTTTGTGGTTTTCCTGAAATTTGGCGACATCCTGGTTAAGAAACTGTCGTAGACGAAGAATTTTAGCAGTCTTATTTTGTTCTTTAACGTAGGTGGGGTGGGGTTGTGGTACGGAGGAGGACAGGGGGACAGAAGAGAGAAGATTGAAGAAAAGAAATGGGTAACTAATATATTTCTTACACCTCAACATTACAGAGGTGCGTTCACGGCACCCCTTGGACATATCTACGGCACCCCGTTTGGGAACCACTGCTCTAGAGTGTAATTTGGTTTTCTGATGTACGTCTTTGAGTGTCTTGAGTCGAAATGATGTTGGGTTTGGGAGGCTAATATTTTGTTTGGGATTATTTCCAGACCACTATTATTGACAATCGGATTCATTAAGAAACAATGTTCAATTTTAGTTTGTAAATATCTTTCAGCTTTAGAATTTTTAAATCGTGGAATATTATGTCGGTACTTTCGTTGTGCTTGTTCGATTTATAAATTTTTGTAATTATTCTTTTTGTGTACCCATCAGTGGCTGAATCAAATACTGCCGCGCCCTTCATAAGTGCTAATGCAATACTATACCTGTAGATTTGAGGACTCGTTTTGAAAATGCCGTACCCGCTTTTGGGATTATGTAGGCGGCTTTGGTTAATTTCTTGTATAGGTCTTCCGTATATTGTTTGAATGACAGCTTTGCGTAAGGTAATTCTCAGAAGTTTGCCGACTGTACTTGTTTTATAGAGATTGGATTTATATTTAGTTGTTTTTTATATTTAATGATATTTTGTTGGTATTAAATCATAAATAAATTATTTGGAATTCATTGTTAGAAGATGTTTGGAGTGCCAATAAGTCCTTGTTTGAAGTTATGATTGTCATGTCATCTGCATACTGGTAACAAGACGAATTAATTAATGATCGGTAGGACTCATTTTTATAAAGGAAGAACAAAATAGGTGCCAGAATACTCCCTTGAGTTACGCCGCGGGATATGAATCACGAGCTATAAACTGAGTCTTATTGTTGAAGTATGAGTGGAACCATCTTGAGGGTATTCCACTAAAGCCGTAATGTTCGATTTTTCAGGAGTATGTCAAGAGGTGTCAAAATCTTCAGCTTTATCAAGTAGGATGATTATTGATGGTTTTTTTTATGTCGTTCAGAATGTTCTTTTAATATAACGGTTGTTGGGTCGTTCGTTAAGGACAATTATTACGTAGACACCAGTTTCCTTTTTCTCTAAAAATGAAATTTAATATACTGCATTAGAAGTGTCGTATTTTTGTACCATAACTTGGTGGCTGATGTGATACTTGTGCTACCTAAATATTACGAAAGTTTACCTATTAATTTCTACGGTGTGGTAGTTGAAAGGACAGAAATTGGTATGTAGTTTGAGGTGGAAGATTTGAAAAAAGGCCTTTTTATGGTAATCTGGGAAGATACAGCTGCTTTCAAAGGAGAGGTTAATAAACATTCTGAGCTGGTGCACAATTAAATTAGCGCATTCTTTATAAATTCTCTTTGGTGTTGCGTCAGGCGTACATTTTTTTTTTCCAACTGTCTGTTATTAAATCCTGTGTCGTAGTCAGTGGCATGAAAAGAGAATGTGCTAGGGGAAGTCCTAGGTATCTATCGAAAGACCACAACGTGGGTAAGATAGTGAACGTGAGTTTAGCTACAACTTTAGTGAAATATTCGCTGAAAGTGTTTAGTAAAATATTTGTTGTATCTGTAATGAGTTCGTTATCAGTTATGAGTTTATCGGATGTAAAGAGTTTTGTTTGTATTTTATTAATCGCTCTATTAATGAGGTTCCAATATTGTTTCAGATCACTCTTATATTCTTTCAATTTACATTTTTGTAATTAACTTTTCCTTAAACATTAATGAATTAAGTTTGTTTCGAGAATGAGTGATTACAGCTTTAGGAAGTAAACTTTTCTTCACATTTTTGAATAGTTTATATTTTTCTTTAATAGATGTTTATAAACCGGGGATCAATCAGGGATTGGTTATTGTAACAGTACAAATATTGGATCACCTGAAGATCAGGGCCCCCAGCCTTCGTTAGTTAGCTTTATAAGGCTAACTAACGAAAATATCACGACCTAACCTAACCAATCGTCAAGGGCGTGCAGTTAACTTCTGAATTTAATACTTGTGTATTTTTGGGTGTTAGTCTTTGTTCTGATCGTGATATAACTTGAAAGGTGGCCAGTTATGCCCGCATGAAGTATTCCTGTAGTTTTTGTGTATTGTTCCTCTGAGTCTGCTTGAACTCTCGTTTCGAACTTCGTTGTTAAGTAGTGTCCGCAACTTAAGGGTTTCCTCAGCGTTCGTGCTCAGTGGGTAACACTGTTGCCCTATAAACGAAGTGAAAACGCTGAGGTCCGGGGTTCGAATCCAGATGATACTGGTAATAATAATATAGGAGTAAGAGTAATGGGTCGAACTTGTTGGCCTGAGCCTTGTGTCAGTTTCCGGCTCTCCTGAATGAATTATTATTACTGGGTTTCCGACGCAGTAGGTGCAGTTCGTGTGTCACAAATAGATAAAGACTTTTATTAATAGAATCCAGCGTACTGATAAATCCTACAGTGTTCTTGAAAACCTTTTAACCCCACTATTCATATCCCCCTCCCCCCCTAATTCAGAACTGTTTTTCTTCATATTATCATATTCGATGGTATTAATTTTCTAATGACTGAATAATTGTGAGATCGCAAACGAGAAATCAGTTCCTTTCCCGAGTTAACGAGAGGAACTCATCCTTGTCACACCAAAAGCAAGTAAATTACTGATGTCGACTCAAATACATTTTAGTCATAGTTATTTTGTAGACTAAAAAAGATATGTTTAGAATTTAAATTAGTTTTAACAATTTTTGGGAAAGTTTTCATTTATTTGCTTCAAACAAAACTTCCAATTTTAGTTTTTGATGCGTAAAAATTATTGGTAAATTGTAATTGGTTGATAATGGAGTTGAGAGAAAAATGTGTATGTCCTCGCAGTAGTAGTAGTAGTAGTAATAGTAGTAGTCCGGCTTTCTGTCTTAACTACTGGTCAGATTTTTATGAAATTTTCAATATTTATTACCCCTCTGGGTTTGTAGTGAATATGCCCTAATGGGCTTATTCGAACAAATTTTGATCATAGGTCAGTACATCATCTCCGAAAATATTGTCCGTAGGAGCAAAAGTGATAGAAGCCAAAATATTCTACTATAAACATAAGCTAATAATATTATCTTTAATTATTATTATATTATTATTATTATTATTATTATTGCTACATTACTTCATTAATGAGGCAATAAGTTTAATCCAAGAAGCCCGTTGTTGGAGCGCACACATAGCGACTAGTGTCGGGTATACGTAACCTCCATTATGAAACTTGAATAGGTTGAATTTAACAATTATTATTACTAAAAAATTGAAATTGAAATATTTATTCAGAAAAGAATACAAATGACGGAGTTTTACAATATTCAGATATCTGTTATGGCATTAATGTATTCACAGTTCTCTCATCCTGAATATGCCGTTGAAAGCATGGAGGCATTTTAGGCAAAATTGTTATTTACTTTATTATTACATAAAAATAGTGAAAATGGCAAGTGATAGTAATACTGTAATAGTGATAATAAATAATAATAATAATAATAATAGCAATAAAAATAATAGCAACAAAAATAATACAATATAAAGTTCACAAAATTTTACATTTTTAAGTTAAATGATTTATTGTATATTTAGTAGAAAATAAATTATGCCTAACAAAAAAAAAAAAATTTATGAAATTAAAAGTGCTTAATGAAATTAGCATTTTTACATAAATAGTTGAGGAGGGGCGACAAGCTTGACCTTCGTGAAATGAGAAATAATTGCACAAAACATTTAATTTGAAAGGTTGAAAAAGGGAACGTCATTACTGTGGTAAAAATGGCAGTAGTGAACTTATACATCAGTAGGAGCTAATGAAGTGCTTTTCAGTGATTTGCGAAATACATTAGTGATGTAGTGATGAAGCTACTTGATATGCATGCGAATTTCATTCCATACATTTGCTCCTTTGAGAGAGAGTTCATTTCTTGCAGTTTCTATTGTATAGTTAGGTTGTATATAAAATCATTGGGCACTCTGGTGTTATAACGATAGTGTATTTAATGGGGGGGGGGGGATTGCTCTTTGAATGGGTGATGTATGGTGATTTTTATTGATAATTTTGAACATATGACAGCAACATTGAGTTTGTATTAGTCATTTAGTTTTACTGTATAATATTTAGTTCTTTAAACATTGGGGAAGTGTAACTTGTCTTTTGTCATACTTCGAAAAAGTTCGCAGAAATTTTTATGAATTATTTCCAAAAAATGTTTTGTATATTTCTTTGAGTTACCCCATGTTGTAATGCAATATAATAAATGTGGATGAATGAAGGAATAATATAGGGTAAGGAGTGCGTTTGAGGAAAGGTCGTTTTTAGTTTAAATAATATGAAGAGAAATCTTGATATTTTGGATCTGATACGTTATACATGATTTGAAATTTAGTTTTTTGTCTAAAATTCATGCCAAGTACTTTAACCTCATTCACCTAGCAAGAGTAGGTAGTATTCTATTATTTATCTGACAGTTTGTATTAATATGATTTCTGCAATAATCATATAAAATGGCTTTGTCAGGTTCAATAAAAGTTTATGAGTACATTTATTAGCATTCATTTATACATATTTTCTAAAGGTGCGTTCGTTTCATTAATCAGAAAGTCTGCGTTATGATGGGAAGAAGTAAGTGTGGTATCATCTGCGCATTGTACGCAATTTAATATGATTGAGAGATGAAAATCGTTGATGTGAATTAGAAATAGTACTGGGCCAAGAATAGATCCTTGTGGGACTCCGATTGTTAGCATTGCCTTGTCAGATAAATTATCTTTTAATTTGATGTACTGATAACGATTTGACGGATATCATATTTTAATGAATCGAAGATATTTCATCTTATTACTTATATGTGAAGTTTATTCAAGCAGATTTCATGCTAAAGTGTGTCAAATGCTTTTAATAAGTCGAGGAAGGTCGAACCAGTGTGTTTTTTGCTGTTTAAGTTCTGATACACATTTCCTAATAGTATGTTTATGGCATCTTCCGTTGTATGTCCACCTATAAACCCAAATTGTGTTTTAGTTAAAATATGGGATTTGATTAAGAATGTAAAAAGTTTATTGTATTTATCAAATACGTTACTTAAAGTTGGCATTGAGGAAATGGAGTGATAATTGGATAAAGTGTTTGGGTTCCAGACTTAAATAAGGGCATATTCTGGCTTCTTTTTAGACTGTAAAAACATATACCTATTGTTAGTGAGTCATTCATTAGTTTACTGAGTGCTATTGCAGTTTCATCAGATACTAATTTGTATATTTTTACTGGGAACGTATTGATGTCAGAGTCTTTATTTTTCAGATATTTTAATGCTATAGAGATATCGTTTGGACGGATTGAATCAAAGGAAAAGGAGTTTGGCGTGGGTTGTTGCATGTAATGTTGGTAGTAACTGTCAATACTTGGAATCGAGGTTGAAGTATTGGAATCCATATTTGCAAAGTTGCTAAATAAAGTGGCTATGCCTTTGGGATCACTGTAAGAATTTCAGCCTTGTGTAAGGGAGGCCAAGGGATTTGTTTTAACCTTCTTTGTGTTAATTAACTCTTTCAGTGTTGCATAGCCTTTTTGGATTGGGTTTTTGTTCATCAATTTTTGAACAATAATAAGCCGCTTTTGCTTCCTTAATGATTGGATTAAGTCTGTTACAGTAATTTTTGCATATCTGTTCGGGAAAATGTTTTCCATAATTTAAAGAGTATGTTTACGTTTAATACTCACAATGAGTGCTGCGGTGATCCATCGGTTGTTGTACTGAGTTTTAGATATTATTTTTGATTTAAGAGTAAAGTTTGTGCTGAATATAGCCATTAATGTGCTTGAGAATGTTTGAAATTTTGAGTCATTGTCATGGTTACTTTCGTTTATTCTAGTCCAGCCAAAAGCTGTTATTTCTTTCAGGAACTTTAATTTGTTATTATAACTAAGATCTATAGTCAACTTTTATAGTTTTCTGCACTGAGAAATGGTTGATTAGCATGGTATATGCAGGCAAGTGATGTGTAATATTTAATATAATTATACCCGAGATGCAGTCAAAAGGGGACAGTACCCAGATCTGATCTAGCAGAGTCGAATTTCTAGTGTTATTGCGAAATCTAGTTGGTTTTGTAATAACTAATTTAAAACCATTTGTAGTCAAGATATTGTGAAGGAAGCTTGAGTTATTAATTGAATGTTGTTTTGTAAGATCATTACTTAACCTCTTTTGGACCACTGGGTCGAATTTGTACCGTTTCTAATACACGCACTTATAACTTAACCCTACAAAAAATTCAGTCGTTAAGAGGTTAAATCTCGTACAATGACACAATTGTTACCAATATAATTGGAGGTTAGGATTCTATCGACATTTATAATAAAAATTGGTACGTTAGCAGCTGGTGGGCAGTAGAATCCTGAGAGTGAATATTGGATGTTATGTATATTTGAATATTTTTGTGAGGTATATTTTGTGAGGTATTGCTTATACCTGTCAGATCTTTGATACTTTATTCTTGTAGTTTGAATCTACAAATATACTCGTACTTACACCTCCTCCCCTATTGTTAACCCTACATACATGGTAGCTTGTGTATCCTGGAATGTTAAGAAAAGATCTTATCATTTTCATTTAACGAGATTTCAGTTAATGCACGTGAATTTATGTTGTAATAATTTTAGGTTAACTGTCAATTAGTCAAAGTGGTTTGGGAGACTGTCAATGTTTAAGTTTAGGAAAGACCGTAAGAAAGACTAATTTTATTTACAGTATTGAGAGTATTTGGTCATGATGTGAAGAGTAAGGTAATATGGTAACAGAAGTAATAAAAGGTAAAATTATATATGTACACACAGGGTGTTTCACGTAACAAAACTGGTAGTTTGGCTACGTTGTACTAGGTCCAGTATGCGCTCCTTCACAGCAACGGGCCGTCGTGCTACATGTTCTTGGTTACGTGGAATAATTGTCCCTGTTTCCCTTAATCTCTGGTGTGTGTCACTAAACACTTGCCTCTAAACACAGTGTCTTGCCTTGCACGAAACACAGTATCTCGTACCACAGATCAGAACCAACTGAAAGAAAAAACTGAGTATTAGTAGTGGTAATTTCGTTAACCGAAACTACCACAGTGCTGCCATCTATCGAATTACACACAAGTAGGGATTTGTTGCTTGCACATCTTAAAACGTCCGTAGCTCTGCGACGGTTGAAAATAGCACCTATGTTGTACCGTGTGACCACAAAAATTGTCCCTGTTTTAATCGCTTATTACTCAGTCATTATTGCAGCTTCACAAATGAAATAAAAAGCATTCGAAAGAGAACATTTTAAAGTTTTTAATTTATTCTACATGTGTTCAAAGTGACGTCCCTGGACATTCTTACATTTCACACAACGGGAAAGGAAGTTATTTATTACATTTTCCAAAACGCTGCATTCAATGGACTGTACACTCTCTACCACCGCTTGCTTTAATTCTTCGATAGAGGATGGCTCTTGCCTGAATACTTTGTCCTAGACAAATCCCCAGAGAAAAAAGTCCATAGGTGATAGATCGGGAGATCTTGCGGGCCAGGGAAACTGCGAGCGATGAGAAATGAATCTTTGTTCAAAAAAAATCTTGTTAAACATTCAGTGATTGCCTAGTTGTGTGGGCTGTTGCTCCGTCTTGCTGAAACCACTTGTTACTGCAGTTTTCTTGTTCAAAAACAGTGTTCAGCATTTCTACATATCTTTCTGAAGTTACTGAAAGCGGTCTCCTTGTCTCTGGGTCCTCAAAAAAGTAAGGACCATAAACCTTGCTGCTACTCAAACCACACCAGACAGTAACTTTTGGTGAATGCAGAGTTTCTCCAAGTGTATATTTGGCTTGTTTTGTGACCAACACCGGTAATTCTGTCTGTTGATGAACCCATTGAGATAGATGTGGCATTCATCACTGAATATTATGTCACTTAATCTTATCTGGTTTTGTTCAATTATTGTTTCAATGCGTTCACAAAACATCAAACGACGCTGGTAGTCTTGTTCGCTAAGCTGTTGCAAACACATAATTTTGAATGACTTCATTCTCAAATCCAACGTGTATTATTTCCGAATGCTCTCCCGTTTGATTCCTGTCACAGTGATAGTCGTCTCACAGATTTCTTGTTGTCCGTTCAAGATGATTTGCGACTGAATCAATGTTTTCAGCGGTTCGCACACCTTTGCTGCGCCCAGAGTTGCCTTTATGCATGTTCTTGATTGAGCCGTGATGTTTCCATTTTGCGAAAATCCTGCGAATCGTTTTAGGATCTATGGTCCTTTGCTGACCGTATTGTCGTCTGAAAGACCGTGGGTGGCAACTACCGAGCCATGTTTGATCATCTCTTTCTGCGATGAAAACACGTTGCATGTCCGACAAATAACCCATGATTGTGGTGGATAAAACTGTCATTTTTTTATAAGTACTGATTTCGTATCCAGGATATCGAAAAAATTAAATAAAACTTTTAAATATTCTTTTTCGAAAGCTTTTTATTTCATTTGTGAAGCTGCAATAATGACTGAGTAATAAGCGATTAAAAACAGGGACAATTTTTGTGGTCACACGACAAATAACCCATGATTGTGGTGGACAAAACTGTCATTTTTTTATAAGTACTGATTTCGTATCCAGGATATCGAAAAAAATTAAATAAAACTTTAAAATGTTCTCTTTCGAATGCTTTTTATTTCATTTGTGAAGCTGCAATAATGACTGAGTAATAAGCGATTAAAAACAGGGACAATTTTTGTGGTCACACGGTATTAACTTTTTTACTCGATATCACCCCCCCCCCCCAAAGTATGGCAGACTGGTTGTGAAACACCCTGCATATATATATATATATATATATATATATATAATATATATACAGGGTATGCCAAAAAAAAGCGGTTATTGTAAAGCAAGAACGTACGTAAGAACGTAATATTATATTGTATATATTGGCGTTAGAAAATTATAGATTTATAAAAGCTTAAAATTAAATATAAAATTTGAAGGACTATGAAAATTATAAAATTATAAGATTATAAGAATTATAAAATTTCAAGACAACATAATTTTATGAAATTTTGGATTTTCTTTAATTATTTTATTTATTGTTTGTACGAGTATACAGTATATAAGAGTAATGATAAGTTTAACTATCACACGGGTTATGCTGATGGCAATTCTATTTGCAGATGCTGCCGAAAGTTGTCGAAATCGTGTTGAGTACGAATCGACACTCCTTTTTCCTTCCCGTGACTTACAGGCAGGGACGTAGCCAATGGGGGGGGGGGGGGGCGACGGAGGCGGTCGCCCCCCACTTGGAAAGTCCAGTAAAAAAATCTGCGGTAATTACAACGAAGGTTCACCGTCAAACTATAACATTTAACAATTTGGTATCTATGTATATATAATGGAAGGAGTGTCTATATATATATATATATATATATATATATATATATATATATATATATATATATATATATATATTATATATATATATATATATATATATATATATAATGTTTCTGCATCCGTTTGACTTGCCTTATACGTGAGAGTTTCATTTGTATCTCTTCTAATGATTTCGTTATTCATAGATATGTTATACTGTTAAACGTGTGTACACTAAATAATTGTATGCATGAAATCAATAAATGTGTGAATAAAATAGTTACTTTCTTTGTTAAATATGAAAACTACAGGATCAATACCTGATTTTAAATTTCAGAAAATACAAGTAATTACATCATAATATAGCTTAGATTGTACCAATGTGACTGTACTATCCAAACTTTTGTTGGAGAGGGTACATATTTCATGTGGATGGCTGTATAGTAGCGGCTGTTCAAAAATGGCAGTTACACTGACATTTTCAGAGAGGTTTTACACAAAATAAGGTTAAAATGCGCTGGCTTACGGGGCTCCGTCCCGGACCCCGCTGGGAGAGCTGGAACCCCCAGACCTCCTAACTGTATGGGCTCACCCGATTCACCACGGAACCTGACGAACGTAGCTCAAGTTCGTCCTCCCTCCCCCCTTGGAACATTCCTGGCTATGTCCCTGCTTACAGGCGTCTATAATATTATACGGTCTCTTACATAACAGGAATATATTATACCGTCTCCTATTTAGTTAACTTAGCACGATTCCGATGTGGACATCACCCCCAACTTACGGACATTAAACACAGACTAGACAACTCCACAGACGACACCTGCCACCTGTGCCAGGACACACCACAAACAATTGAACACATTATGACAGACTGTACCGCTCTAGCACAACATAGAACACAACACAACATCACTCGTGCGCTGAACCTCTGTCCACTCCGGAGAGGGCGATCGGTTACCTGCGTGCCGCCGGCTTCCTCGATCAGGGTGGGCTGATCGGCTAAACAACAACAACAACAACAGCCGTCTCGTACATAACAGGAATAAATTTTCTTTTTTGAGTTTTATTAATTTGTCAAAGATTTTTTTCTTCTGTATTCACAGTGTTTCATTAATAAATATATTTGGAATGATTTTCATCACTTCGCTTCTTATTTTTCATTTCAAAAACCGGTTTTTCAATTTTAATTTTATAATTCTTTTGTAAGTGTCATTATTATTATTTTTACAAACTCGATGTGCCACCGTAATGACATTTTGAAGAATGTTTATACAGTGTTTCTCTAATGGCATCTCTGACGATTTCGGTATTTGTTCATATATGACCGAAGAGAGATTATTTAGTTAGTTCTGGTTACATAGTCCCGGTAGCCTTAGGACTCAGTGGTTCCCAACCTTTTTGAAGCGATGGCCTACTAGAGCTGATTCGAATAACTCATGGCCCACCTCCCACGTTGGTAAGCTGGTATAATGCTTATATAATAAGCAAATTTTTGTTATTAACATTTATTAACATGATGCTAAAAGACAAGCAAATGGGCCATGGCCCACCGGTTGGGAACCAGTGCCTTAGGTAATGATTATGTTTCATAATGATATGTCAGTACAGTCCGCCATATTGTCATTAAATCTATATTAAAAATACGTCGATGAGAGTGCTCGAACTCTTTAGAAATTGATGTTTGATTATATCCTGCAACACGTTTATATTATTCCCATTTCCGTTAAATGGTGTGTATGTCGCCATTATGTTAAAAGTGGTTTATTTATCGCCTATGTTTCGATGTGAGGTTCCGATACAAAGTGGGTCAATATTTGTACAGTTGATGGTATTTTTTATGTAAACTGGGATGACACCTCTTTTTCTTTGTTCCGAAAGTGTTATAAAAAGGTATAGCCATCTAGGCCCGCAGTGTTTCCCAACCGGGGTCCATATGGCTCCCTGGGGGCCATGGCACATTTGAAGGGGGCCACAAGAAAATGTTATTTTGTAAAATAGAGTTAAATCTGCATATTACCTACTGAAAATAATGCTTATGGGGGCCACAGGAAAAAATAAGGTTCCTAAGGGGGCCATAAGCCAAAACCGGTTGGGAACCACTGAAGGGGAAAGAGGTGTTTGTACGGGTCCTGTATACAATAAATGTTTCTGTGAGTATAATTACTAGAAAATCTTTTTTAATGACGTTAATTTGCCTTTAAGGTCATTATGATATTTATCAATGCTTCTAATGTTCAGGTTTAGAATTAATAAGAGGCCTTCGTCAGACTTTGCGTTGAGGTCTCTGAGAAATATGTAAATGCGTTTCTTTATTAAAAAATATCGTGTTTATAAAATTGAGTGACCCATGCGGATGGACAATGGACATGTGTGAAGTTTGACAAAACACGGTAGAAAGTGGGTATTTGAGAGGTGTGAGTGTAGTTGTACAAGTATAGAAAAAACTTAGAATGACATACCAGATATATATGTGTGTGTGTGTGTGTGTGTGTGTGTGTGTGTGTGTGTGTGAAATTATTTACCTTGAACAAAAAGTGAGTGATTTTGAGGAAGCGATACTTGCGGTATGCGCACATCGAATGAATTTATTACAACGAGTAAATGAGATAAAAAAGTCTTCATGTTACCACATTCCTATCAATATTTTTACATAATTGAAGACAATAAAAACTATAATAAAACGTGACAGTTACCCTCGTCAAGCGAAAGGAGAGGGCCTCCATGACGCGGTCAAAGTTCACGACTGTGGGTCATTAAAAGGCTTTGAATAACGAAAGCCGTTTACATCCGGCCAAATAAATTCAACATTTGAGAGTGGGAAAACTTGAAGAAACAGTTTAAAGGTTGGGTTGCTTCTCCTTGAAGTGAACAAAAGATCTTTTTTTTTTTCTTTTCTTTAAAATGTAGAGACAAACGAATATTTTCCAGTTCAAATTCTCATTTGCATTTTTGTAAATATTAAAATCTTGTAACAGCTGAATGCTTGTCTACACACGTATATATATATATATATGTAGTAAGAAGGGGCCAAGAGCGAATTACCCCAAAAGCCCCCCCCCCCCCCCAACTCCGATAGAAGAAGAAGAGAGCCAAAATCAAGGTCCAGGGTTTTCGAGATGCCTTGACGCTCTGCGTTTGAAAGATTGGAGGTCATAGTCAGGGGGAAAGATGGAGTGAGGACGATTGTTCCAGAGATGACAGGTTGAATAGATGAAAGATTGAAAATACCGATTAACCCTTGCGTTAGAGAGTTGGACAGGAACGGAATGCGAAAGTGTTGATAGTCTGGTGCTGCGGGCTCTCCTTAAAGAAGGAGGCACGCAGTTAGAGAGTTCAGAAGAGCAGTGTCCGTTATAATAGCAATAGTAAAGAGAGAATGAGGCAACATTGAGGCGAAGAGAGAGGGATTGAAGACAGTGAGTAAGTGGCGGGGAAGTGATGAGACGAAAAGCCTTTGATTTCACCTGGTCAAGTATAGCTGTGTGGGTTGAACCACTCCATACATGAGAAGTGTACTCCATACAGGGGCGGACAAGCCCGCTGTACAAAGAGAGCAACTGAGCAAGGATGAAGAAACTGCGGAGGCGGTACAGCACACCTAACCTCTTAGAAGCTGTTTTGGAAAGAGAGTATATGTGATCTTTCCATGAAAAATCACGAGGAAGGGAAACGCCAAAAATGTTAAGAGAAGAGGAAGGATTGAGTTGTATATTGTTGAAGGTACGGGGATAGTTGTGTGGAAGATTATGACGAGTAGACAGATGGAGGATCTGAGATTCTGAGGCAGTGAAAGCCATAAGATTTTCTCTGCCCCAATCAGAGATGGCAGAAAGATCAGAGGTCAGGTGTATCAGAGCCGTTCTACGCGAATATATGGAGTGACTGTTGAGAGGGACGCTTTGGGAAGCGGGTGGGAGAAGTAAAGGGGGAATCATCGGCATAGGAGTGAATAGGAGAGGAGGTACGACTTAAAAGATCATTAATAAAAGGAAAAGAGTGGGGTGACAGGACAGAACCCTGTGTAACACCACTGTTAATAGCTTTAGGAGAAGAACAGTGGCCATTTACAACCGCAGCTATAGATCGGCCAGAAGGGAAATTAGAGATGAAGGCACAGATAGAAGGATAGAAACCGAAGGAGGGCAGTTTCGAAATTAAAGATTTGTGCAAGACTCTATCAAAAGCTTTTAATATGTCTAGCGCAATAGCACAAATTTCAAATCCCGAAAGGAGGATGACCAAGAGTCAGATATATATATACTGTATATATATATATATCAAGGGGGGCTTTACAGGGGAGGCATGGGAGGCTGTGCCTCCTCGGTTTCAACAGGCTATAAATATTTTTTTCCTAAATTGCAAAATTTTAAAATTTCATATAATTTAAGTTAAGAATTTTAATTAGCAATGGAATCACCCTCCCCCTTCGAATATAGTTGTTAAAAGTTTAATTTTAAATAGAATCACCCTCCCCCCTTGAATATAACTGTAACCTTTAGCTATAATGGTCAAATTCAGCACGAGAAATCGAAAGGAAGAAGTATTCAGGAAAGCCTCCCTTCAGCTTCTTGGTTGTCATGGCAACGTACTGATGCCACGCTTATATTCTGCTCTGTCAAAAAGCATGAATTCGTGAAATGGAGGCCCAAAATCACAAATCCTCCTCGAGCTTTATCATGGCTAACCAGTGGGCGGAGTTAAATGGCTGTTGCCTAGCAACCAGATCTTCGGAGTCAAAATTATTGCTAAATACCACGTGAAATTGAATTTTATTTAGTTATATTTTGTTTACACGAACCTGTTACGTTGTCATTCAACTCTTTATAAGTGAATTTAGTGTTATTTATATGTGATTTAGTGTACCCAACGTAGGTATGTCAGTGTTAACTTGTTATTTGTACGTTTTTAAAGGCTACGTTATGGTAGTGTTATGTTATTTGTAAGTTTTTGAAGGCAATATATCAGAGTTTATATTCTTTGTGTGAACTTAACCCTTCAAAATGGAAGAAGTTACTGACATAATCGTTTCACTATTGGACATTTCTTTTGTTTGAAGAAGCGAAGAAAATAAAAGATACATTTTAAATAAAGGTAGATCAACTCCAAACATATCTTGTGTTCAAATAAATAAGAGCAAAAATAGAAGTTTTAAATCTAATTGGTATGACAGATATAAGTGGCTGTGTGGAAGTTTGCAAAAAAACCGGTTTGTTTTACTGGTCTTGTCTTTTAGTTGGTGTGAAAAAAAAAATGTATGGAGTGACGAAGGGTTTCGTGATTGGAAGAACTTGGCAAGGAGCTTGGAGAGACATTCCACTTCGAAAGAGCACATTCAAAATGATATTTGTGTTAAACAGTTATCTAAACAGGCGTTCAGTATTTTTGAACAGTTAAATGAACACGCAAAGAAATCGAATCAACCTTGCTGGTATGAAAATATCATAAATAGGTTTGCTGCTGGAAAAGAAAGGAGAATTGATCTTCTTTTCAAGTAGAAGACGTAAGTAAAACCAGTTGATAATTTTTCGTTTTATTTTCTGATATTTTAATAACTTTACTCCATGTTGTTTAGTTAATTTATAATAACGGTTAGTAACTTAGCGGTAGTATCTATAATATTATGAATAATTTTGTACAGATTAAGCCATCTTAATTTAAGTAATTTATTTATGGGCATATGCCATATATAACTATCCTCGCACTATGTAATAAAACATAGCAATAATTAATTATTGGTGGGCCTCCCCAACCTCTCAGACCACGAGCCGCCACTGATATATATATATATATATATATATATATATATATATATATATTATATATATATATATATATATGTGTGTATATATATATATATATATATATATATATATATATATATATATGTGTATAATATATATATATATATATATATATATATATATATATATAGAGAGAGAGAGAGAGGAGAGAGAGAGAGAGAGAGAGAGAGGAGAGAGAGAGGAGAGAGAGACCTATGCGACGGTAGGCCCACTGTAAAATGCTATTGGGTCACCAGATCTTTTCAGATCATATATATATATATATATATATATATATATATATATATATATATATATAATCGTTTTGAACAATAAACCAAGTGTAGATTAAAACCTATTTCACGGTTGTTTTATTATAGTTAAGTGGAAATGAGATGCTCATTAAACTCTATTTATGAGTTTCATCATTCATTTTCAACGAACATCTCGTCGCAACGATTGTAAAACACTCATTTTAATAACGATTTTAGCAACGAATGGAAACCTCATTTCAATTGCATGCAATCATTCATCAACAAAACCTGTTTTCCTGCGGTGAAAAGTCTATGCGTCACGCTGTGAAGTCATCATCTTCCTTCCTGATGTATGTATGATATATTTCCGTTTGGATTGAGAAACACATCGTCAGGAAATAGCCGGCAGCAAAGGAAAGTTCTCCAGCATTTCATTCACTCCTTACGCGAGTGGTCGCCAGTGGCACTACACGCATGCGCATAACAGTAACCATATATTTACATATAGTAATCATTAGTAGTAGTAGTAGTATATTATTATTATTTTTGTTAGTATATACAGGGTGTCCCAGAAGTCTGGACTCATAAGGAAAATAGACATTATATTTTTAAAATGAAACGAACATATTTCTAGTGTCAGTTTTACATATTTCAGGAAAGAAAATACCCTGATACCCTGATACCTCAGTATACCAATGAAGAGAAGGTGGAACTGGTATTGCTACATGTTTCCGGAAAAAAGCCAGAGGGAGGCATGTTCGTGAAGCAACTGACATACCTCCGTCTGGCTTTTTCCGGAAACGTAGCAATACCAGTTCCACCTTCTCTTCATTGGTATACTGAGCCATCAGGGTATTTTCTTTCCTGAAATATGTAAAACTGACATTAGAAATATGTTTGTTTCACTTTAAAAATATAATGTCTATTTTCCCTATGAGTCCAGACTTCTGGGATACCCTGTATATCTGATGATATAGGAAAATAAATAGTGGATAACTATTTGGTAAAGGGGGAATGTTGACGATAAATCCAACTGTGTTATTGTGAATGTCTTGACAGTGATGATCACTGTGGAAAAAACTGATCAGGTTTTTTCTTTCGGTTTTTTTATTTGTTAAATGTTTTTATTAATATAATAACGTTGAAATTGATGAAAAATCGGAGACTGACGCTTTATTTCTTTAGCACGTTTTGGGCGCCGGTCAAAGAGAGCCAAATAATTTCATCTGAAATTGTTCATTCTTTGAACTAATGAAACAGCAACACATTCCGCCTTTTCAGTCTACTTCAAATAAATTGATCAATAGCTGAAATATATTCCAGCCGACCGGACAGATAGATAGATGCCGACGAAAAATAGCTTAACAAGAAATTTCAGCCCAATGTATGGAAGAATTACGTTAATCAGTAAAGTTCAGCGACATTGGGTCTGGAGAATAGTTGGATGGGGGACCGTCCTTTGCGCCCAGATAATGTAGAGACTCGTTGTTCGAATCCCGCTTAAAGCTGTAGGTCCCCTCCGCCATATGACCTTAAACAAACCCATCAAACAAACAAACAAACAAATGTATGGAAGTTCATATTCTTTACAGCCGTGTTGCGCATGCGTACAGAGCCGGCTCGAGGTTTATCAGCTCTCTTAAGACTTTTTACCATTTTACTAATTTTTTATAATGATAAAAAACTACAAATATAGGAATGAAGACTTGACATTTATTCGTTTTCCCCCCGCAATTTCTTTTTTCCCGGTTAGGTCAACTGTAGGAAAAGGAATAAGTGCCAAAGACTTTATTACAGATAAATGAAAAAAATCAAACGCAACAAGACATTCAAATGTGTACATTATCCTGAAATATTTTTTCCCCGACTTTAGATCTGCAAATTTTTTCATATTTATATTTCTGACAAGGTCATTTTCTGTTGACAAAATTGCTACAGAATTTAATTTTTCTCGCGTCATGGAAGACCTTAATTATGTCTTTATCAGTTTTAGCTTAGTAAAGCTTCTTTCTCCCATGGCCACAGTTATTGGAATTGTAAACATTATCCTTAATGCAACCCGCAGCTTTGGCATAACATCCGTGTTGATAAATTTAACTGCTCGTTTTGGGGACTTTGAGAATATTGCATTTGAAATGATTAGTTCAGAGTTAGTAAGTCGCAGCCATTAATATCGTTACTTTATTGATACCTTATCCTCCAAACTTTGACACGCACTCGTCAGTTCATTTTTACGTGGTAAATCTTTTAGGTTACTTAAAAATCCTCACAAGTTATTGAAATTTTGTAACGGTTCGAATTTTTCTGATGAAGAGATTATGGCTGTGTCCACTATAACATTAAACATATGATTCTTGAACAGGCTTTCTGGATTTTCTGCATTAGGAACTCCGTCAACACTCCCATACTCAAATTGTCTTTTTTTGCGCCTTACTCTAATATTTAAAAAAATAGGCTCTACAACTAGTTCTGCGGCTAATTCTTTTGCCGATGTTGGTGCTCTTTCATAACCATTTGCACGATAATCAGTTAAGTTATTAGGAACACTCTTCATTAATGACACTGCGGTTTCAAGTACGTATACTATTATTACTATTATACGTATACAAATAAGTATACTATTATAATTGTTAAGAATTTGTCGTAAGAAATCTACGAAACACTCCTAAACAGTTTAACTTCATGTCAGACGAGTTTTATATCTTGGATTTCTTTTTATTAATTTATTAAGCTTTTTCTCTCAGTTTTTATGGCGCCTCCCAGCCAGCACATTCCGCCCCAGGCAACCGCCAGGTTAGCCGGTCCTTCAGCCGGCCTTGCATGCGTACGAGAAACAAACATGTACAGTGAATGCAACTTGAATTACAGGAAAAGGAGTTGAACAAAAGTTGGTTAAAGTAATTAAAATAAGTTTTACTTTGAGTAAGGAGGGGGACATCTTTATTTTCTAAGAAAAAGAGGTAATATCAGGAAGTTCTCTGTCCCTACGCGGAGAAGGGGAAGGACTGTACTTCGAGAAGCACCTGAACCCACGAGAGCAGTAGCGGCGGCGGCGGCGGCGGGGACGGCGGGAGTCGAATGTGGGCCTTCCATTCAACCGAGCCAAGAAAATTATACATATTTGTTTTATAAATGAAAATAACATTTAAGAAATATGTTTTAATTTGTATCACTGAATGTTACTGTAAACAAATTCGTTAATGGGGAAAATAAAATGTATTGTACCACATGCACTTTTGATGATTTGGTGGGTGAAAAAAGAAAAAATCGATCGCTGATTGGTTGAATCTTCAGAGTTGCTCCTCCCATTCATTTATCTTTAACATTTCTTATTTCTGAATGCATAATCTGGGTCTCTGTATTCATAGGTACGAGGGTTAGACGCAGTTACACGCAAAGTCAAATGTAGTAAATATTGTAGTTTGACTATGTATAGGTTGAATAAACATAGCGAGTTACGTAGTTTTACATAAGGAATAGAGAAATACATTTCGGACATTCAAACAGCTGTAGGACCGTAAGAATTTTATTGGCATATTTCCTTTGCATACACAATCTTAACTGTCCTTCCATCTCAAAAATCTTACAAACAAAAGTTGCCTTATTTCGCGAGATTTCCTAAAACAAGTAAAAATAAGAATATAAAAAAAAGGGCAGCCGTAAAAGGAATTTATTCCTTATCATCTTATTTATTCATGAATTTGATTTCCAGAAACTATTTTGGGTATTCTAATGTTAATCCAGAGATTTATTATTATTTTATGCGAAATTGTTTCATAAAAGGAAAATAATTTATACTTTGTTATCCATAATCAAGTTAAAATGTTAATGAAATATAAAACTGTACCGACATCTATGGATATAAATTACAGTAATCGGGATGGAGCTCTAAATACGCATAAATTAATGAGTTTTTGTATTTTTGTTGGTTTTTTATACAATTGAAAGACCATATTTTGTTTTTTTTAATCAATTTGTACGGCTGAGCTTCCTCGTACCTCAAAGAAGGATACTTATGAACCCCCAGCGACAGTCCCTTTCATCAGTTGTTTTTTCTCTGATTATGTTATTATTGTTATTATCATTATTATTACTGTTGTTGTTTTTGTTGTTGTTGTTTTGGGGTGCAAAAGGACATTCGGGAACTCTAAACCAAATCGCCGAAATCGACTGATGACGAATCCATTCACACCATTCCAATATTTGCAAATCATATATAAGATTTCAAAACATATCATAAACAAAGGCTTTAAAACGATGCTTCCCACTTTGACGACGGGGAAGAGTTGGGGGAGGGTACTTGTAAATAAAATAAGAAAATTTCTTGACAGCTGACATACATCGACGACTTAAGTTTTTAGCCTCCTTCTCAGTCCTTGGGTTAGATTAGATTATTCCCAGTTAGGTTAAGCTTGGGTAGGTTTCATTAGCTTATTTTAATTTTAAGATAAATTAAAACTAATATTTATTAACAAATTGCATCAGTTTAACTCTCTTAAATTTAAAAAGGGGGGCAGAACTCCCTTATTTTGTCAAACGAAGTGTTAAGTTAGGATATCGCGTGCTTATGGCGAAAGGTATAAAATTTTGAGTTTGTGTTATCGGAAATCTCCATCCGTTTTATAGCCGATTTTGTAGGAAAACTGCTTCCTGACATCCAATTGAGAGCAATCTATGAGCCACTTAGAAGAAAGAACCAACATTCTGCATGTCGCTGTAACGATTGTTTTACATAAAACATTTCGGAAGTACTTTTTATCTCTCTTTACAAAAAGATGAAATAGTTTATGTAACTTTTTGTACACTACAAACATAAAGAAATACAAGTTTTATCAAATTCATAACTGCGGAAGGAAGCTCTTTACGTACTTAATTCAACATTGAGATCTCAATAAGATGCTCGGGATCAACGCGACAACACTCGCCCGATATAAATCTTCGTTTTATTCGCGAGAAGTTCGTGCACGTTGAATAATTCACTGGACGCATTAATGAATATTCGTAGTAATTTCAACACCAGAAAAGACGAGACATTAAACCAAGCACGAACGAGGACAACAATGTCTCTCGAACTGATCAAAACTTTTAATTGAAAGCTGACTTGCATCAACTTAAGTATTATTAAAGGCCTTTCTTGCTCCGGTTTATTATCCCTGTATTTCATATTCTCTCCCTGTTTGTCCATAGTTTAATATTCAATTCGGGCCGTCTTTCCCTTCTGATGAGATGCTGACAAACTTTTCAAAGCCCGCAAACTTTAAAATTTAAACCTCTTAAAAGATGAATTTTGAATTTGCTCCTTAAAGAAAGGATTTAAAATTATTTTTAAAAATATAGGTTTTAGGACGGTTTAAATTCTGATATATAGATTTAAAAATTTATAACTTTGTGTATGTATGTATACACATATAAGGTGTAGGGTTTAAAAAGTATTTCAGACAATTTATTTACTGTTTACTTGTAGTCACTTTACTGTACGTATGAGATAAGTAATTAACGCGTAAGAATTAATACAAAATAGCCTGTATAGAAATCACAAGTAATTAATCTCTAATAAAACTCTATCATCTGTTCTGTATATGATCAATTGGATCATTTATGACCCGCAGATCGGCTTACTTGCAAAATGAGGAGATTTTAATGTCTCGAAATGGAAACTACACGATTTTGTGCTCACTGAACGGGTATCGAAAACTGTGATTACTAAGTTGATCTGCACTGCTTGTTCCTCGTGAAAGATTCTGTGGGACATTTTCATAGGAAGTGAAAATGTCAGTGAGGATTCGAGTCCGTATGGGAATGGGATATCTATCCCGAAAATTCTGTGTGATATGCGATAATAATTATTTATCAGTCTATGAATATAGCCAGAAACTGGCAAGGAGCTTGGCCAGACTAAGGCGGACCATTGCGCTAACTCCAGGAATATTATTATTACCAGCACAAACGCGAGTCAAACCCCCGACCTCAGTGTCTTTACTTCGCTTACAGGGAAACGGTGTTATACCCTGGTAAACTATGGGCGCTGGCAAGTCTTTTGATACCAAAAGGAAACACGTACCCTAATCTGTTGAATACATTTTGAAAATGTAAACAAAACTGTTCCGTTTCTTTCGTCTAGATCAGGTTTCAGGAACCTCTAACAGCTTGAGAGCCACATTAGTAAAGTGACCAGATTTGTTTAAGTTAAAAGCGAGACATATCCTGAACCCCCCACTGGGGAGTCCAGTCGGGGGAGGGGGGTGTTCCCCTGCCGTAGTTGAGAAAATTTTGAAATTGCAATACTCAAAAAACACGTTTTGGTGGCATCGTAAGCAGATATTTCGATGTTAATTTCAGCAACTGTCCCGCCGAAAATCTGGACTATGGTCACCTTACTGACATTAGGTCATAAAAAATGATCAGGAATGAAGAACCGCATGTATAAATACAGTTTATTTTAATTGTTTTATAATTCTAATGCAATAAACACACGGGTCAATCCCAGAATAGGCACCTGATGTACCTCAATCCCAGATGAAGCACCTGCGTTCAACCTCAATCCCAGAATAGGCACTTTGCAAGGAATTAAATAAAAAAAAACTGATGATTACAAAATTTATTGTTTATACGAAGTTTATTACAAATGTAATAAAGGCAAAGTTATAAAAGGTTTAAAGTGGTTTAATGAATAAAGAAAAATTTTAGATATAAATTCCTGCAATATGAGCCCGAATGTTTCTGAATCCATCTGAAGCAAATCTATCTTGCCACATAAATTGGAATAGATATAGGTTAGAGTTGATTTTTTCAAATATTGATAAAAACAATGAAATTATATCTCTAAAAACTGTTTATATTTTTTTCTCCTCAATCCCAGATTAAGCACCTGTGTTTTGCCTCAATCCCAGATTAAGCACCTAAAAATGATTTCAGGTGCCTATTCTGGGATTGATCCAAACACACTTATATGGGCTACCGATAAATACATAATTAATATAATATAATAAGATGGAACAACGAGCTTGACCTTCGTCTTCAGAATGAACAATTCGGGCGTAAGTAAAACGAAGGTTAAGGAATTTGTCTGTCTTCTGTTAATGATAATAAAATAATAGCAATAATATTTATATTTGAAATAAACACACTCTACTCTTATTCATGTGTGTTTCATATTTTTTAACTTTATTAGGATCACCTGAAGATCAGGGCCCCCAGCCTTCTTTAGTTAGCTTTATAAGGCTAACTAACGAAAATATCACGACCTAACCTAACCAATCGTCTAGGGCGTACAGTTGATCTAACGATTGGTTAGGTTAGGACGTGATATTTTCGTTAGTTAGCCTTATAAGGCTAACTAAAGAAGGCTGGGGGCCCTGATCTTCAAGGGATCCCTTTATTATTAGTCAAGTGCTTAATATATAAATTATTTATAATTTAAGAGTCACAGAATGGATCCTCGGAGCCCGCAGATTCCCAAGGGCCCTTGGCTTAGGTCTTGAGGTAAGAGTTGGATTCATTTGCCTGTTTTTATGTACTTCGCTTGTACTACTACTACCCGTTAGTTGAGGATAAGTTACTAGTGTTTAGTTATCAATTAGTTATCATACTTATATAGCTCAGACTCTTAGTTTTCCTACGCTTAATAATTTCAAATAGGGACAGAACCTACTTTTACATGGCCTCAGCATGTCCTGTTAAATGCAGTTCAAAAAATCCTACTAGGCTAGGCTTCATTTGATAGTTGATCATAACTTATGGTTTATACACTCATTTCGAAAAATAACTACACCATGTTAGGTTTGTAACTTAAATTATATTTATTCCAACGAATCTAATGTATCCTACAGTGCTTAGGCCTATTTGATAATTTAACTTCCTAATTCGTAATGTATGAAATGTTAAAATTACCTTTAATGACGAGTAATCTTTGGGGAAGAGCATTTGACATATAGGTGGCACGAATCCTAAGCATTAAGGATATAGGCCATCAATCTGACGGATAGGATATATTATACATCATTCATACTTAGTTCGTTGAAGGATGGACGCCGGAAACTTCTACGAGATTACAACACATATATATATATATATATATATAAGTGGTATGAAAGCATTAAGTACACTATATAATAAGGAAAATGTCAGTAAAAGTTGTTAAAAAAAAAAAAGAAAAAAAAAATTGTTGAAAAGAAAATTAAACATTTTCTAGAAAGATTAAATTGATATGAAAATAATTTGATTTTTACGAAAGAAATAAAATTGATCTTAATTTGAATGTCAATCACAATTTGAGAGATGAAATCCAATTCTAAATCCAATTTCAGCTTCTCATTTTTCTTTAAGTAAACCTCCACAAATTATTCCCTGCAATAGGCGATATATATATATATATATATATATATATATATATATATATATATATATATATATATATATGGTGCTCTTCCAATATGTGCTCTATCGCGAAAATTTACATTCCAATACGTGATCTACCTTAGATTATTCGGATTAGCAGCAGGTACGTTAGTTAGCCTTATAAGGCTAACTAACGAAAATATCACGACTTAACCTAACCAATCGTCAAGGGCGTATAGTTGACCTAACGATTGGTTAGGTTAAGTCATGATATTTTCGTTAGTTAGCCTTATAAGGCTAGTTTCACGGTAGAGCACGTATTGGAATATGGTAGATCACAGTTTCGCGGTAGAGCACATATTGGAAGAGCACCTATATATATATATATATATATATATATATATATATAGTAGTGTGCACGATGAATCGGTATCGGCACCTTGCATGCCGATTAATCGGCATTTTACCGATTAATCGGCAATGCAAGGTATTTTCCTAATATCGGCATGCCAGGTGCCGATACCGATTAATCGGTGCACCACTAATATATATATAGTGTATACCCACATGAAAATTAAAAATGATTACTCGTGGGTGTGTATCATTTATTAATTTACGTGTTTAATTGTGAAACTCACCATATATCGTACGGAGTACAGATGAGACGTGCATGAAAGCCTCATTATTTTTTGAACGTAATTCCTATGTAAAGGTGGATGACCTTATAACAGATGCACGCAATTCATGCAATATTGCACGCAATTCATGCAATATTGCACGCATTAATGTACTTTTATCATTTGTTAATAAACTGCAGAAAATTTGTCCCATTTTCCAAGAACTTCGGATGAAGAGCTTAATAATGCGGTTGTCACAGGCGAATACTTAAATTAAAACAAAACGGTGACAAAATGAATTAAATGTATTGCAAAAGTCCTCGCCTCGAACTATTATTGAATGGTACACATTTTTGGGAAAAAAGTTCGACTAAAAACGTTGGATCTTTTCCGTGTGGGGGCTAGCAGCGAATTTTAATGAAAATTGGTATACTAATGTAGTTTTGGTCACTGATTTCAAAAATAACTCGTTTTTTGGAGAAATGAAAAACAAACATGTTAGAGCACTTTAAATAATTAATATGTTTCAACGAAAATATCATGACTTAGCCTAACCAATCGTCAAGGGCGTGCTGTTGACCTAACCTGGCATTCAATTGACCCAACCTAGGGTTGCCAGATTTTTCAAATGCCCATGCAGGACAAAATATTTTCTGAGGTTTTTTTTTTTAAGACCAAATTTTTTTTCAAATTGAAACTGGATTTCTTCAATGGTTACAACAAAGAAAATTAGAAAAATTTTACTACAACAATATTTAACAATTAAACATCGCGAATAAATTGAAATTATTATACATAATATTCAAATTCTAAATCAATTCATCCCTAAAAAATTTGCTTAAAAAATATTTTTTTGCGGGACATTTTGAACGCGGGATTTTTGGATCAAATGCAGGACTGTCCCATAAAATACGAGACGTCTGGCAACCCTACCTAACCGGGCATTCAATTGACCTAACTGGGCATTATTTCTTGATTTTTTCCGCTACTTTTACAGATTTGAATTGAATTGAATTGAATTGAATTGAATAACCTTTATTAATAATAAAATAAATACAGTAGTCTTTTTACAGTTTACAATTTTTACAATGACATAAATAATTGTGAAGCTCGACTATTTATTTTTTTATTTATTTATTTTTTTTTTATTTGGCCCTTAAGCTTTAGGCTTTACTGGGCTCTTATTAAAAATAAGCAGCTAGCTGTTATAAATTAATAATAATAAATAAATAAATAAGTAAATAAGTATTATTAATAGTTAAAACCTTTGTTTCAATATTAGACAATATTAATGGACAATACTAAACATTATTAGTGGACATTAATCCAAGATTTTTGTGCAAGTCATTCCATAGTTTCAATCCAATGAAAATGGGTAGTTTTTGAGATGAAGACAATCTAAATTGAGGTATAACAAGCTTTGATCTATTTCTGGTCTGATACGAGTGGATTTCTTGATGAGTTACAAAATATCTATTTACCCATTGCAAATTAATGATTTGCTCTTACACTCGTAAATAAAAATAAAATGTGCCAGTTTGGTTATATCATTGAGCTTTAGTAGGTTTAGCTCTTTAAATAATGCACTAGAGTGATCAAGGAAATCAGCATCAGATAATAACCTTATTGCTCGTTTTTGGATGACAAAGATACCATTTAATGCGTTGTTAGCGGAGTTTCCCCAAACAAGGGTGCAGTATGTTATATAAGGAAGAACAGGAGTATGATAAAGAGTCAATAAAACTTGTTTAGGGACTACATTTCTAAGTTTAAACATTATAGCAACGCTCCTTGAAATCTTTTTCGCGATATAATTTACATGATCACTCCATTGCAAATTCTTATCTAGCATTACACCAAGAAATTTTGTTACAGTACACTCCTTTATGGTGATTTCATTAACATTAAGTTCATCAAGATATACATTTCTTTCATTGGTAAAAATCATGAAATTTGTTTTACTGGTATTTAGGAAGAGTTTATTGGTGGTCAACCATTTCATTACACTGATGAATTCTGAATGAAATATATTCTTAGCTGTATTAACATCTTTGCAAGAAAAGGAGAGAGTTGTATCATCTGCAAACATTATGAAGTTCAGTATATCAGATGAACGTGGAAGGTCATTTATATATAATAAAAATAACAGTGGACCCAACACTGAGCCCTGTGGCACACCATGTTTGACAAGCGCTTTAGTGGAGCAAACCTTATTTACTGATACAAAATTATATCTATCGGACAAATAACTTTTAAACCAATCACTGATTGCCCCTCTAAAGCCGTAACAATACAATTTATTAAGTAGAATATTATGGTCTATTACATCAAACGCCTTACTCAAATCCATAAATATTGATATCATTATTTCTTTGTTCTCCTTAGGTATATTTACATTTTCCATAAGATTTAAAATAGCCATTTCCGTTGTTCTCTTATTACGGAAGCCATATTGATTTGGAGATAATAAATTGTAGGATTCTAAATATCGCTGCATTCTACTTTTTACAATTTTTTCGAAAACTTTGCTGAACACAGATAATGAACACACCGGCCTGTAATTTGTTGCTAGTGTAGGATCACCCCCTTTAAAAAGGGGTGTTATACAACCAGTTTTTAGCATTGATGGGAATATTCCTTTGGAAATACTTTGATTGATAATTTTAGCCAAAGTTACAGATATCTTATCTTTAACAAGTTTCAGTATAGGTACAGGAATGTTCTGAATGTTATTTTTTGTATTTTTTAATTTACCAATAATATTCTGGACCTCAGTAGAGGTAGCAGGAACAAAAGAAAATGAATTTAGTGGGCTGGGTGGCATATATTCTAGAGGTGTGATCATTATTTATTAATTGTGAGCGAAGCTTATCCGCTATTGAAGTAAAATGTGCATTTAAAGAGTCTGCAATAGCAGTATCATCAGTGATTTCTTTATTATCAACATTTAATTTCTCTATTGATTTTTTCTTAATTTGTTTTCCGAGAAGATTGTTTATGGTTGTCCAAATGTTTTTCATGTCTTCTTTATGTTTGGAAAATTGATTGTTATAATAGTTATATTTGCAATTTTGATTATTTTAGTTAATTTGTTTCTGTATTGAGTATATTGTATTTTAGGAATTTTGCTCTGCAATTGCAATTTGAATAATTTATCTCTGTTCTTTATTGAAGTGATAATTCCTGGAGTGATCCATGGATTTGCGACCCTTTTGGGCGAAACTGTTTTTATCCTTAAAGGAAAGCAAATATTAAAAATATGGAATAAGGTGTCATAGAAGAACTGAAACATATGATCTGGGTCATTTAAAGGTTCGTCACAGTCAAGTCGAGTATTTTCTACTGCCCCAATAAATTTTCTTTTGTTAACCTCTGAGAATATTCTGTAGTCAATAGTTGTTTTGTCCGCAACCTGAACAATGTTATTGAATATAGCCGGGATCCTTCAAAAAACGTATTCTTCGTAAAGTTGCACTTTTTACCGTTTGACCGACGCTTTTGGCAACGAAAGAACTGGATGTTTTTATTAAAGGAACACACTTTCCCACACTTAGAGCACTTTTTCATAAACAGTAGCAGTTTGTGACTCTGGCTAAGTTTAACACAATCCTCTGTAACTAGTTTAAGCTAGTTAAAACAAATATTAATTATTTAAAGTGCTCTAACATGTTTGGTTTTCATTTCTCCAAAAAAAGAAAGTTATTTTTGAAATCAGTGACCAAAACTACATTACTATACCAATTTTAAATAAAATTCGCTGCTAGCCCCCAAACGGAAAAGACCCAAAACATTTCTGATAAATTTAAAAGGAATTAAAAGTAATGATTTCTTTAGGTGGTGCTGAAGGGGATTTATCATTGTCAACAAAGCCTAAAATACCCAAAAACAAACAACTTTACCAATAAGTAACTTTTTATGCTTTTAGTAATTTCACGTTTTAAAGGAATGCCTTTGAAGACTTATCGAAATACGATTATCATGACATGAAATATAATAACAGAGATCGGATCACCTGAAGCTCAGGGCCTCCCAGCTTTCGTTAGTTAACCTTATAAGGCTAACTAACGAAAATATCACGACTTAACCTAACCAATCGTTAGGTCAACTGTACGCCCTTGACGATTGGTTGGGTTAGGTCGTGATATTTTCGTTAGTTAGCCTTATAAAGCTAACTAAAGAAGGCTGGGGCCCCTGATCTTCAGGTGATCCCAAAGATCACTTTAATGACAACGGGGTATAATTGATCTCTTTATTTTGAGGGGGGGGGGGAGGGTCAGACTTTGAAATAGAATTAATGAGAAAATACATATTTCAGTAATATGAAGATTAATAAAGGAAGAATTTATGCAAAGGACAAAATGAGAGTTCCTCTCTGGCGATTATATATAGCCGACGTAGTTCCTACCCAAAAATGAGAGAACTGCTGTACTATTATAGATTAATCCTTATTTCACAATCATGGTAAACTATACCAAGGTTATTAAATACGGTTAAACCCTACGTTATAACCGTGATAAACTATACGAAGGGTATATTTTACCCAAGTTATGAAATAAAGTTTAACAGTGTGACCTTGTCTTGAAATAAACTCTGTTTCATAGCCCGAACAACATGTGACCCCAATGTAGGGTTGCAAGATTTTTCAAATGCTCATGCGGGACAAAAAAATTTCTGAGGCTTTCTTTAAAGACCAAATTTTGTTTAAATTGAAACTAGGTTTCTTCAACGCTTACAACAAACAAAATTAGAAAAATTTGATTACAATAATATTTAACAATTAAACATTGTGAATAATATTGAGATTATTATACATAATATTGAAATATCGTAAATAATATTGAAATTATTATACATAATATTGAAATATCGTAAATAATATTGAGATTATTATACATAATATTGAAATATCGTAAATAATATTGAAATTATTATACATAATACTGAAATATCGTAAATAATATTGAAATTATTATACATAATATTGAAATATCGTAAATAATATTGAGATTATTATACATAATATTGAAATATCGTAAATAATATTGAAATTATTATACATAATATTGAAATATCGTAAATAATATTGAAATTATTATACATAATATTGAAATATCGTAAATAATATTGAGATTATTATACATAATAGTGAAATATCGTAAATAATATTGAAATTATTATACATAATATTGAAATATCGTAAATAATATTGAAATTATTATACATAATATGAAATATCGTAAATAATATTGAGATTATTATACATAATATTGAAATATCGTAAATAATATTGAAATTATTGTACATAATATTGAAATATCGTAAATAATATTGAGATTATTATACATAATATTGAAATATCGTAAATAATATTGAAATTATTATACATAATATTGAAATATCGTAAATAATATTGAAATTATTTTACATAATATTGAAATATCGTAAATAATATTGAGATTATTATATATAATATTGAAATATCGTAAATAATATTGAAATTATTATACATAATATTAAAATATCGTAAATAATATTGAGATTATTATATATAATATTGAAATATCGTAAATAATATTGAAATTATTATACATAATATTGAAATATCGTAAATAATATTGAAATATCGTAAATAATATTGAAATTACAGAGGCCAACAAGTATTTTTCATCAGATATGCATTAATGATAGCTGTTGGGACGTTGATTCCAAATCTGTTTTCGGTTTTCCTCTAGCCCGTCTAGTTTTCGAGATGAGACCTATCATAATATATATGTACAGGGTGTACATAAAGTCAGGATCTATTTTTCTGAAGCACTTGGAAATTATATGGAATTCAATCATAAAATGATAAAGTGGTAACATTTATTAAATAATTAAGAGTAGGATTCGACGTGACGCCCATCAGTATCCCTGCACAGTCAAATCGTTCCGCAGCATTTCTAAACACATTCTGGAGCATTTGCGGGGTTATGTTATCTGCAGCAGTTCGTATACGTGTACGTAAGTTTTCAAGACTCGTAATCTTCGTCTGATAGACGTGCGATTTGATAAAGCCCCATGCAAAGAAATCTAAAGGGGTTAAATCTGGTGATCTCGCTGGCCAAGGTCTTTTGTTGCTTCCGCGTCCGATCCATCGATTTGGAAAACGTCCATTTAGATAATCCTGAACAATTTTGGCATAGTGACAAGGACCACCATCAAGTTGATTCTAAGGGGATAGGATTCTTAGTACCGTGTTAATCAGATTCTATAAATAGACCTTTATTTTTCGTATATCTCATTCTTCTCTTTAACTTTGCGTTTGAAAGACGTCTATTAACTACAGCTGAAGATGTATCATAAAGGTCAATTACGTAATCTGTTTCATTATAGAGATCGTCGTTTCAGTCACCGACGAACGTTGAGGAGAGGTTACAGGAGACATCACAAGAAGAACTTTAATACTAATTTTAAGTTTAGATATATATCTGATGATAGTTTGGGTGCTACGTTAGGATATTATGATCTTAAGGCTGATGCTTTATCTGTTGCAGATAAAAAGATTTTACTTCATTATAATTATTATAAAATTACGGGTGTTGCATTTAGAGTATTTCCACAGTTGAATGTTAGTGGCTATGTTATTAATTATAGAGCTACTGATCGGTTAGGTGAAGATAATGAAGTTAAGTTTGGTGGTCCCCCTGTTCCTTATAATGTTGATCCATATGTTTTATTTGAACCTAATTTAGATACAGGTCATGGTAGTATTAAGACTCATCCTCGTGCAAAAATGTATTCTCCTTTTCGAGGTTGTAGATTATATCGTAAACTACAGCAAACTGCTACTTTAGCTAGTAGGCGTACTGTAATTTTAAATAATATTTTAACTAGTACTAATGACTTAGATATAGTTCATGGTAGAATATATTGAGAAGGGTGGTGATGCTGTATCTCACACTACTTTTGCAAGTACTGTAGAAATTACTTTGTATATTAAATGTTATGGAATAAAAGAATAAAAGAAACAAAAAACTTTTTATCCGCATGCTGCAGGGAGCACGTTAATATTACCCGTGCTCCCTAAAGTGCAGCGTTTTTCGTATTAAATTACATGGCATTGACCTTGCCGACATAAATAGAATATAAGCTTCAAGGAGGTCTATTGAATTACATTGCTGACGTCATAATGTGTGGATGACTCAGTGTACAAAATAGATTTAGCAGTTAAAGCGCACTCACATTACTTACCCCACGGACTTATTCTTAGCTAGTCTTTAGTGTTAGGTCAACACTCGCCACAGAGGGTTTGGACCATTTGGCCAATAATTTACACCATGTAGCCACTGCCTCGCCAGAGTTAGAGATAATGTCGCAAAACAGTATTAAGTTACGAGTTAGATCAAATTTAAATAAGGATTCGACGTGACGCCCATCAGTATCCCTGCACAGCTCAAATCGTTCCGCAGCATTTCTAAACACATTCTGGAGCATTTGCGGGGCTATGTTATCTGCAGCAGTTCGTATACGTGTACGTAAGTTTTCAAGACTCGTAATCTTCGTCTGATAGACGTGCGATTTGATAAAGCCCATGCAAAGAAATCTAAAGGGGGTTAAATCTGGTGATCTCGCTGGCCAAGGTCTTTTGTTGCTTCCGCGTCCGATCCAGCGATTTGGAAAACGTCCATTTAGATAATCCTGAACAATTTTGGCATAGTGACAAGGAGCACCATCATGTTGATAGACCATAAACTGCATCCTTCAGGTAGCCCCACAAGTAAAAATCAAGTGGAGTCAAGTCCGGTGAACGTGGAGGATACTCAACGCTTCCTCTTCGTCCTATCCAAGGTTAGGCAACGTTTCATCGAGGTACCTTCTGACATCACAATGATAATGAGGGGGGGCTCCATCTTGTTGAAAGTAAAAGTCGTCGTTTCCAAACAACTTCCGAACTGCAGGTATAATTTCTGTCCGCAGCATGTCGAGATATGCGGCACCGGTAACTGTCCCATTAAAGAAAAATGGTCCAACCAAACCCCTGGATGATAAACCACACCATGCTGTTAATCCTGGTAAATTAACATGTTTATCCACATAAACGTATGGATTATCAAGTGACCAGTACCTGCAGTTGTGTCGATTTACTGTGCCATTCAGCTTGAAGGTAGCTTCATCAGACCACACGATTTTGTTGGCAAACTGTACGTCTTCGGCTTCCATTGACTGAACCATTCACAAAATTCGAGTCTGCGATCAGGGTCATCTTCAGTCATGGCGTTGTAACAGACTTGGAATGTAGCGTTTCCATTTGCCGACTTTAAAATCGGTGAACACCTGATTTGCTGATTCCGGTCTCACGGGAGTATTGCCTAACTGATTTCTGTGGTGATCGATTAAATTTTTGCAACACTAAAACGGAGTTTTCATCACTCGCACTTCATTTGCGTCGTCCAGATCTTCGCTTGTGCATATCTTGAGCAGATCCCTCTGCCTCAAACTTGTCACGGATGCTTGTAATGGCGAGACGTATCGGTGGCTTTGTACCAAATTCCCGGATCCATTGCCGCTGGACTTCGGACACATTCTCAAATTTCCAATACCATTTCAGAACACTTTTTCGTTGCTCCAGTGTCAAACGTTTACGCAACATGGGTTCTTTTGCTGAACCGAATAAAGTTGAATGCTGTAGAGTTTGTATCGTGGAATGAGTGCGTAGGCTAAGTCCGAAGCAAGCTAGTGAGTGACTAGACTACGTTTGGTACATAGGCTTCACCATTACAAGGCCTTTGATAAAACAAGGCCAGGCTTAGTCGACGCATTCAAAAGTGCATTCATGCCGCCGGAGAACATTTTGAGCACTTGGCGTAGTTAATTAAATTTTATATGCAAACAACTCGCTATAACATTTTGATCACTTAGATTACTAATTTACCTTTCATTGGCAATTGCTATAACAATATATTGTTTGGTTTTTTTTAAATTATAAAATATATGATGCTATAAAGAGTATATAGTTTTTTTTGGGACACCCTGTATATATATATATATATATATATATATATATATATATATATTTATTAGATCCAGAGGTAGTTGTTGGTTAGCCGATCAGCCCACCCTGATCGAGCAAGCCGGCGGCACGCAGGTAACCGATCGCCCTCTCCGGAGTGGACCAGAGGTTCAGCGCACTAGTGATGTTGTGTTGTATGTTGTGCTAGAGCGGTACAGTCTGTCATAATGTGTTCAATTGTTTGTGGTTTGTCCTGGAACAGGTGGCAGGTGTCGTCTGTGGAGTTGTCTAGTCTGTGTTTATATGTCTGTAAGTTGGGGTGATGTCCACATCGGAATCGTGCTAAGTTAACTCGAACCGATCTGTTCAGGCTGGTCTCTGACCTGTTAATGGGTGGCGGCTTTGCACCTAGGACCGCATTCGGACTGAGTCGTGTCAGTGCTTTGTGAGTTAGGTGTGTGTGTGTGTGTGTATGTGTTTTCTGTACTGTGTGATGTCTGTGGGGCGTGGTATGGAATGGAATATTTTGTTATAATGTCTCTCTGGTGTTACCTTAATGGTGCGAGGTGTCGGTGCATGATTGTACATGTAGTGGCAAGGGTGTTGTGGGTTAGGTGTCGCTGCTGCCATGAATTGTGTTCCCCTCATGTCTAAATGTTCCCTAACTTTCAGTATTTTTGTTTCTGTGTGCAGGTGTTCTATTGGTGTTGTTTGAGTGCATCCTGTAATGATACGAAGTGCGTTGTTTTGTTGTTTTGTATTGTCTGTAAGGTGTTTATGTGTGTTTGAGATAATGGGTGCCCAGCATGGGCCAGCATAGTCTATAACTCAGCGAATATATTGTTTGTATATGAGTGATGTTGTTTCCTGCTGGTGTCTAAAGTTTGTGCCTGTTAGTACCCTAAGCGTGTTAAGTCTTGATGTACATTTGTTTTTAATGTCCTGAATGTGGTTTGCAAAAGATAATGATTTGTTGTATGTGACCCCAAGTATTTTGGTCCTGTGAGTGTGTGGAATGTTGGTGTTGTTTAGTGTAAGCTGTGGAGTTATCTGGTGTTCTTTTGTGTGGCTTGTAAGCAAGGAGATAGTTGACTTTGTGGGCGCTACTTTGAGTCTACTGTGTGTGAGCCAGTCTTGTATCCTGTTTATGTATGTTTGTAGGTTATTTGTAACGGTGTCGATGTTGTTGTGGGTGGATGTTAGAGTGATGTCATCTGCATATGATGATAAGGTAAGCTTGTTATCTATGGGTGTTGGAATGTCATGCATGTATAAGTTGAACAGTGTTGGTGAGAGAACAGAACCTTGAGAGACCCCGTTCGGAAAAAGCTTGTTTTTGGATGACTTGCCATTAAATGTGACATGTGAGTATTTTCCTGAAAGATAGATGCTCAGCCACTTTTGGTGTTATTGCGCATGTTTGTGTTGAGTATTTTGTTTATGAGAGTGAAGCGTGGGATATTATGAAATGCTTTACTAATGTCTATTGTTGCTAATAGTGTACGTTGAGCTGGTCGTCTGGAGTTGATGCCATCCATGATGTGCTGCGTGAAGTTAGTGAGTAATGTCGTGGTTGAGTGGTGAGGTCTGAATCTATGTTGAGTAGGCGATAGTGGTATGTGTGGGTTGGTGATTTGTAAGATTAGTCTTTCTGTTACTTTGGAAGGTGTGCATAGTAAAGTAATGGGTCTATAGGAAGCTGGTTCTGTTAGATTTGTTTGGTTTGAGTAGTGTAATAATTTTACCTTGTTTCCATATGTCAGGAATAATACAGTGTTGGTATGAATATGTGCTGATATTTGTGAGAGATAGTATTCCCTGTGGGCCCAAGTGTTTAAGATCCCGAGGTTGTGCACCTGGGTTTTAATAAATTAAATAATTAATTATTAAAAATTAAGTGACGTCATCAAGATCATTACGTCATTACTTATATATATATATATATATATATATATATATATATATATATATATATAGGGTGATCAAAAAGTTGCAGTGCACTTAGTTTTTTATTTTAAATTTTTAAAATTACTGTATATAACGTAGAAATTCTAATAAATAATAATAATAATAATAATAATAATAATAAACATAAACATCATAATAATAATAATAATAATTACAATAAATTATACTAATCTGAAACAAAAAACAAATAAACAAATTACAATCAGTGCACTGCAACTTTTGATCACCCTGTATATATACAGCATATATATATATATATATATATATATAATATATATATATATAAGAGAGAGAGAGAGAGAGAGAGAGACCGGGTTGCTCCGCTAGTATATAATATAATACTATACAGGGTAGTCCGTAAGTCTGGAACCATAGGGCAAAATAAGTGTCATTTTTTTCCGTTTATCAAGTGTCCATGATGTCTTTGAGTAAGAAAGAACGCATCCAGGTAATTCTGCTCGTAGGAAATCGGAGTCAGAGGGAGATCGCTGACGAATTTAACAGATTGCATCGGGACCGCGCGCCGATAACACACAGCTGTGTCGGCAAACTTGTAGCAAAGTTCAGGGAAACGGGATCCATAGGAGATAAACCACGCAGTGGACCTCCGAGGACATCCACGACGATGACACAGCCGCTACCATCCTCGCTCATTTCACAAACAGTCCCCAAAAGTCTCTTCGGCGTTTTTATTGCCGTTTTTATCATTTTGCCCTATGGTTCCAGACGTACGGGACACCCTGTATAATATATATAATATGCATATAACTATATATTATATAATATAACATATGATACTATATATACAATATATAATATACCCTTTATACATGTAGCGGAGTATTTTGTCGTTGCAACTTAGGTGTAGGTTTTTGCTTTACCGTTTCTGTACCCTCATGTAGGGCATTTTGTCGTTTCAACTTAGGCTTTCCGCAGGTTGTCTTGTGGTATTTTAGGTGAGAGCAGTTGCCGGCCACAAATTTGCAAACGTTGCACATGTACATCCTTTTATTCTTTCTCGTGGGTTGACTTACATCAACCCACTCATCGATTATCATGCCTCGAAAGTGTAAAAATCACCCCCGACAATTTCTGTTACGTGTGCGGCTCGTTCGCGACTAAATCACAACGGCGTACAATCACGATGGGTCTTCAGAAAACTTACCGGTTATACTTCGGCTGTTCACTAGGCGACCAAGATAAGGAGTGGGCGCCACATGTTATCTACACCGCTTGTTCGAATGGATTACGTGACTGGTTGAACCAAAGGAAAAAGTCGATGCCGTTCGCTATACTCATGATATGGAGGGAGCCGAGAGACCATCATGGCGATTGTTACTTTTGCAATGTTAACATAACTGGATTCTCCGTGAAGAACAAGCATAACATCGTTTATCCGAGCATAGACTCCGCGATCAGACCAATCCCTCACGATGACACGATGCCGATTCTGGTACCTCCACAGCATGGACTCGATTCTTTAGAAGACGAAAGGGAATCCGACGAAGGTGCGATTGGCGGAGATGCGGGACCTTCGGCCGATCTTGACTACACACCTGACGAAGAGCAATCGGAGCCGGAGAGGCTTACCCAAAACGAGTTGAATGACCTCATTAGAGACCTAGCCCTCTCCAAAGAGAAATCAGAACTTCTCTCCTCGAGACTCAAGCAGAAACACTTACTTGAGAAGAACGTCCGAGTGTGTGACTATCGAAAACGAAACCATGATTTGGCGACATTCTTTACAGTGGACGGTCCGCTCTGCTATTGCCATGATATCAATGGACATTTCGAGAACTTGTCACAGGTACACACACCATCTGAGTGGCGCCTCTTCATTGATTCCTCACAGCGAAGCTTGAAAGCGGTTTTCATGCATAACGGGAACTTAAAGCCGTCCATCCCGATCGCCCACTCCGTTCATCTAAAGGAGACGTACGATAACATGAATATACTACTCGAGGCAATCCAATACAGCACTCATCAATGGAATATCTGTGGTGATCTCAAAGTCATTGGTATATTAATGGGGATGCAAGGAGGGTTCACGAAATACTGTTGTTTCCTATGCCTATGGGACAGCCGTGCTACCGCGGATCATTACATCAGACGTGACTAGCATCAAAGAAGCACATACGAACCAGGAACGGGTAGTGTTCAGTGTGTTCCTTTAGTTGATCCAAAGATTTTCCTGCCACCTCTCCACATTAAGCTCGGCTTAATGAAAAGTTTTGTGAAAGCGATGGGTAAGGCGAATTCGAGAGGGTTTCGATACCTTGTTGAGAAATTTGCAAACATCAGTGCTGCGAAATTGAAGGAGGGAATCTTTGTGAGGCCCCAAATCAGGGAGGTTCTGTAGGATGAAGGCTTTGAAGAAAGCCTCAATGCCTTAGAACTAAAAGCATGGCAGGCTTTTAAATGGATTTGAGGAAACTTCTTGGGTAACCACAAGTCTCCCGCGTACAAAGATCGAGTTCAGAAACTGCTCGATACATATCAAGAAATGAGCTGTTGCATGACCTTGAAAATACATTATTTACATTCGCATCTAGATTTTTTTCCCGAAAACCTTGGCGCAGTGAGTGACGAACAGGGGGAACGCTTTCATCAAGACATCCAGTCAATGGAAAACCGCTACCAAGGTTTCTGGAACGAAAGTATGCTGGCAAACTACTGCCGGATGTTGTACCGCGACGATCCGGACAAGGTTTACAAAAGAAAATCGTACTTGCAACGTTTTTAGGTTGGTGTACATTTTTTTTTATGAATAAAGTTGTACTTTTACGATAAATTGTGCTGAAATTAACAACAGTCATATTTCGATAACTAGATGTGGTAGAGGAAAACCGAAAACAGATTTGGAATCAGCGTACAAAACCGGTTTAGTAAAGTTTGTATACATCTTGGGTCGACAAATTCGAACTTTTTTCCTCTCATCAGTGTTATCATAACATATTATTGTATTATACATAGCTTTACTAATTATATTATGAGTGACATAGTCAATATTTTTCTGAACTTTTAATCTTCAAAATTTTAACTCCATCTTCTGACTTCAAGTATGACTGAAATTCCTTGCAAGTCATGATTGTAAACAATTAATTAAAAAATACTTGATTTTATTTATAAGATTTAGAATACTGTACAGTGTGTGTGTGTATGTGTGTGTGTGTGTGTTCCTCTTTCACGCAAATGCAGCAATTTATACCTGAACGATTTCTTATAAAAAGTAGACATACTTACAGATTTCATTTGAATTACACAATCTCAAGTTGTATGGTCAAGCAATCGCGTTATTCACACTAATTCAAAGCTTACAATATAACCTCAACCGAAAAACTGCCAACTCAAAACACAACATTTTATAAGCGTTATGTAATTTCTAGCATGTTCTAGAACATTCAACATTACTCTACAGAATTCTACAGGATCCTACATAATTCTAGAAAATTCTAAATCAATTCATCCCGAAAAAATTTGCTTAAAAATATTTTTAGGGGGACATTTTGAATACGAAGGGATTTTTGGATCAATCCCAATGGAGTTAAGAATGTGTATACATTTTAGCAAAAGTTAATCAGGGTTTGTCCCATTAGTCGTAAATTCTGCTGATATAAGAATAAGGAGATAGTCCTAATTGCTTTGATAGACTTTTCGGATCATTTAACATATTGCTTCCCAGGAACCTCTCTTTAACATATAGCTTCCCAGTGTATATCACTTTAACATATTGCTTCCCAGTGTTAATCACTTTAACATATTGCTTCCCAATATTTAGGATAAGGAGTACGATAAAAAATGTTCGCTTTAATAAAGTAAAGGTATAAAAAGTAAATCATAACATGTTAAAATATTAGATTGCTTCCCAGTGTTAGGTCAACTCTTGACAATTGGTTAGGTTAAGTTGTGATAATTTCGTTAAAACTAACGAAAATATCACAACTTAACCTAACCAATTGTCAAGAGCATACAGTTGACCTAACCGGGCATTATATCCCATAGAATGAATTGTTTGTTTTATTTGTCCTTTAAAACAATTTAATGTAATTGAATTTGTGGATCACTTTAACATATTGCTTCCCAGGAACCTCTCTTTAACATATTACTTCCCAGGAGGGATCACTTTAACATATTGCTTCCCGAATGCTTTGGGAAGCAATATGTTAAAGTGATCCGACTTTTCTTTAATATTCTTCAAAATATAATTTGTTTTTGTAACATTCTGGATAAAGAACTGAGCTTTTGTCATCTTTGCTTATTCACACTATCGTTGAAAATAAATACTTGACCAGTGGACGAATAAACCTGTTTTTGCTGGTATCTCTTTGGACAATTCCGTATAAAATTTAGGATCACCTGAAGATCAGGGCCCCCAGCCTTCTTTAGTTAGCTTTATAAGGCTAACTAACAAAAATATCACGACCTAACCTAACCAGTCGTCAAGGGCGTACAGTTGACCTAACGAGTGGTTAGATTATGTCGTGATATTTTCGTTAGTTAGCCTTACTAAAGAAGGCTGGGGGCTCTGATTTTCAGGTGATCCAAAATTTGATTTGTTTTTTGTCCACAGTAGGAAATTAATGGGCAGGTTCGAGGGTGTTGCCTTATATATCAACAACTTATAGGACAATTACGAAATTAGCATGGTGCCCTATTTGCACTGGCATGCTACTTTTGTTTTACATAAGGTGACCAGAGTCCCGATTTTCGGTGGGACAGTTGCTGAAATTAACATTGACATATCTACTTACGATGCCACCAAAACGTGTTTTTGAGTATTGCAATTTCAAAATTTTCTCAACCACGGCAGGGGGACACCCATTCCCCCACTGGACTCCCCAGTGGGGGGATTCAGGATATGTCCCGCTTTTAACTTAAACAAATCTGGTCACTTTACTTTTGTATCAAAGAAGTTTCTAGTTTATTTTGGTATCACGAAATTTGTGTACGAGTTAATATAAATCCCAATTGTATAAGGTGGCAGCAAAGTCCTTTTGCATGAAAAACAAGGGCAACATACAGATATGCTGTAATGTCACTGCAAAAGGACGACTTTGTGGCCACTATGTAGATACTGATAAGTATGGTGACACACGATAATTCTGACTGAGTCATAAATAATATTAATTTACAAATGGACTTCCATTTCCACATGAATCAATCATCTCGAAAACCTTCAACATAGAGGGCCTACTATTTTCATTAATTTATACGAATCTGTCGAGCAAAGTTGACTTGTCTGAAGTTTGTCCACTTTAAAAATTTTGGATCACCTGAAGATCAGGGCCCTCAGCCTTCGTTAGTTAGCCTTATAAGGTAACTAAAGAAGGCTAGGGGCCCTGATCTTCAGGTAATCCCAAATTTTTACCATCACTTGACAGATTTTCATTTAAAAATCACACCCTTCAAGTTTGGTTAAGCATTTTAAGATGAAACATAGATATATTTTGAATCTTCATTCTCACGCTTTTAGTGTGACATTTAGTGTCACATTGCCAACACTATTTCGTGTAAGCCACACATAAGATGAAAACAACCTCTAGTTTCATCTTAAATAGAAATCACGCCATGATAATCCTCGTAGTACATGAAATGACTGACATACATAGAAATTAAACAAAACTTGATGGAAATTAATTTTTTAATATATATTATTAAACATGATATAATTAAATATACTCTAACTAAAGGAGTGAATTGGTTACTATTTGCGTTCTTATTTGGACACCTGTCACACTGCCAACACCCTTATCTTCAATCAATATTTGTGGAACAAAATACATCATAGTGCGTAAATCGTTAGAGAAAATCATGTCTAGGCATATATTGTGTATATATATATATATATATATTATATATATATATATATTTAATTTTTTATATAATACATATACAGGGTGTCCGTAAATTATTTTTACAAATTCAATTTAATTTGAATTTGCTTAAATTTGTAAAGAAAATTTATGAACACTCTGTATTAGCAATTTTCTGACGTATTTGGCTGAAAGAATACTTTCGAGTAAGTGCATGAAATCTTTATCATTCATTCATTAGTGTTAGATACTTTACATATATAAGACAGACCGGAATGGCGGATGTAAGATGGCGTAGACTTAGGCGTAAAAAGTTATAGTATTTGTTGTAAATGTCAAAGTCCTACTTATTAAGCTCAGTAGGCAGTAGGGATCCCCAACAACTTTTCCAAACAGAAGAAAGGAATTCGTTAATTCATATATATGAAAATTATTTCACGAAAGTGACACGTGAAAAATATTTATGATGAATAAAATCACGAAAAGAAACACAACGTGGTGCCCAAGCGCTTTCGTCTAATGACATCCTCAGGAACAGTGAAGTAAAAGGAGAGTTCAAGACAATATATAGGTTACAAAAATATATGTACAGTATGATATATATGTCACAAAGAAATAAAATAAAGAAATAAGCCTATAAAATAAATTGAAACATAAATTGTAAGAGAAACACACAAATTTATAAGGGAAAAAATTACCAAAGGTTTTTATAGTTATTAACTGAATCATACAAAGGTCACAAAAGACAATAACTATAAAACCTTTGGTAATTTTTTCCCTTATAAATTTGTGTTTCTCTTAAAATTTATGTTTCAATTTATTTTATAGCTTATTTCTTTATTTTATTTCTTCGTGACATATATATCCTTTTGGCATCATCTATTAAATTGATTGTAAACCTTCCAATTGAACTTGAATTTGTTTGCTCCGCTTACAATTTTTTTTTGTTTTATCCGCATGTTTATCTCTTTATGTATTTCGGTTGTGACCTATATATCATTTAGGCATCAGTTTGTAATATTTTTTTTTTTATCTATTTTCGCCTCCAATTTATATTTATTTTCATTTCTTTATTCTTTTGTGACCTTTGTATCATTCAGTTGTATCATTCAGACAATAACTATAAAAAATTGGTTGTAAACAAGCCATTCGAATTTATGTTGAATTTCGGGCAAAGTGCTAAAATTGTCAGTTTTCCGTACAAATGTATTTGCTCCTCCCACAATTTTTATTCTATACTTACTATATATATTATATATATATATATATATATATTTTTTTTTTGTAACCTATATATTGTCTTGAACTCTCCTTTTACTTCACTGTTCCTGAGGATGTCATTAGACGAAAGCGCTTGAGCACCACTTTGTGTTTCTTTTCCCTTCGTGGTTTATTCATATATATATATATATATATATATATATATATATTATATATATATATATATGTGTTGCAGAGAATCTGTGTAACTAGAGATTTCATGAAATCCCTAAAATATTCAGGGATTTCTTTGTAACAGGTTAAGTCGTGATATTTTCGTTAGTTTTAATGAAAATATCACGACTTAACCTTCCATGAAATCCCTAAACAGAAGCAAGTGTAATTTACGTCACCCTGATGCAAAAGGGGTCACAAATTACACTAGGTCAAAGTTGGGGAACGTAAACTACACTAGGATCTTTAGGAGACATTTTTTAAATGAATCCATCAAATAAAACGTCAAAACTAACGAAAATATTACGACTTAACCGAACCAATCGTCAATTTAAGTCGTAATATTTTCGTTAGTTTTAACGTTTTATTTGATTAGGTTTACACGGACAAAGTTGGGGAACGCAAACTACACTAGGATAATGTAGGGGAACATAAACTACACTAGGCACCACAGGGGGACGTAAACTACACTTGCTCCCCTGAACATTTTAGGGATTTCTTACACAGAGTCCCTGTAACGTATATATATATATATATATATATATACTGTGTATATATATACAGGGTGTTTCAAAAGTCCCTCATTATTTTTAAAATTTTATTAAAATAGCAATTACAAGAGGAACCAAATGACAATTTGTTTGCTGAGTCTACGATTCATGAGAATTTTGGTGGCATCAAACTTGGCTTCATAAGTCTACTGGAAAGTCACTGGTACACCTCAACGTGGGCACCGTCTTTTTCGAAACAAGCGAGCCACCGTTTTACGCATTCTTGGCCGACATTGGACAACATTTCGGGAGTAACAGAAGCACACGCATTCCTGATCCGTTCTTCTAGTGTGGGGAGGACTCGCGGCTTGGTGGCGTACACTTTGCTCTTAATGTAGCCCCACAAAAAGAAGTCGCATGGGGTAAGATCAGGCGAGCGAGCAGCCCATTCGATGGGACCACGGCGACCAATCCACCGATCTGGGAACTGTTATTCAGAAATGAGCGAACCTCACGCGAGTAATGAGCAGGGGCACCGTCTTGCTGGAAAATGACTTCTTGCATGTCAGCTACAGCTGACAGTTGGGGGATGCAGAACTCCTGAAGCATACGAAGGTAATTGTCTCCGTTGACATTCACGGAATTTCCATCTTGATCCCGGAAGAAGAACGGACCAATCAGCCCAGCTGAGATGGCACACCAGACGACCAATTTCGGCGTGTCCCTTTCATGTTCACAGATCTCCGCAGGATTGTGAGTTCCCAGATGCGGGTGTTGTGCCGATTGACGCGACCAGAATGGTGGAAGAGAGCTTCGTCGCTGAACCACATGTGCTCCAGGATTGATGGGTCTCTTTCGTAGTGATGCAGCAGTGTCTCACACATCTCCACCCGGCAATCGTAGTCTTGAGGTTCCAGCTTCTGAACCACCTGGATCTTGTACGGATACAGCTTGAGACCACGCCGCAAAATCCGTTGGATAGATGTCGCGCTGATGTTCAGTTCCGCAGCAGCTCGCCGAATGGACTTTCCTTGACTCTGAGTAAACGCCTCACGGACAGTTTCGACATTCTCCTCACTCCGCCCACTTCGAGGTCTTCCTGATCGTGGTTTGTCCTATACGGATCCGGTCTCCATAAACTTCCGGTGGGTGGCGACGATGGTGTTCCTATCCGGTGCATAATGCTGTCCGTAGACTGCCCGGAATCGTCGCTGCACTTCGACCACAGATTGAAAAACCTCCTGCCATGCAGCGATTTTAAACCTCTGCTCTAGAGTCAACATGGTAGCAGAAGAAAACGGAGCAAAACTTCAAATGTAGACTCAAAAACATTCTCAACTACTGAGTAAGAGTTTACCACAAGATGAACGTCGTTGGTCGATTAGCTGCAAAGAAAATTGAAAATCAAATTAGTGAGTGACTTTTGAAACACCCGGTATATGTATATATATATATATATATTTTTTTTTTAATTGGGGTTGTTTAACCTCCTTCGCAACATCTAAGGTCATATGACGGAGGGGACCTACAGCTTTACGTGGGATCCGAACCACGGGTCGCTACATAATCTGGGCGCAAAGGACGGTCTCCCATCCAACTACCCAGACCCAATGTCGCTTAACTTCGCTGATCTCCGGGAAGCGTGTTACGACATTAGCCATAACGTAGCTCACTGTATATATATATATATATACTGTGTGTGTGTGTGTGTGTGTGTGTGTGTGTGTGTGAAATAATGGTGTAAAGTTAAGTGGTCCTATTTTTTATTAATTAATATAAATGTTTGTTTAAATTTCCAAACTTTCCTAATTTTGAACCCTTCCTTCATCATTTGTCGTTACAGTGCGTATTCGACGCTTCAAAAAGTCTATCAAAGCATTAGCAAGATGCTCTTGTGGAATGGATTCATCCGATAACTTCTCTGATTCTTTGACGGAGTTCCGTCAGATTCATCGATCTGTCGAGATACACGAGTGTTTTAATGGGATAGGCATGGTGGACCGATAACATGGCCATCTCAATCACCCGACTTTACCTCTTTGTATTTTAATCATTTGGGAATGTTAAAACGCTTGAATATCGTAACAAACTCGGATATCTGGCAGGAACTCAGAAACATAAATTATATAAAAAACATAAAAAATTACTAATTATTTAAAATTGGATTTTGTTGTTGAAATTTTATTACAGCAAAAAGAAAATATATCTAAAGAAAGCAGAGTAATGGCAATTAGTAATTTTTTATGCTTTTCAGAAATATTATTTTTCTCGGCGAACTTTTTTCCCAGACGCGATATATTTGTGATTTTCTTTTCTCAGAAGTACGCATAAAGAAAAAGATTAAATACTTTTGGTCGACAATGAAATGTTTCAAAGTGTGGCTCATTTCAGGAAATGGTTATAAAATCGAGTTACTTTGTTTATTTTAACGCTTTTGTAGTTTTAAGCCATTTTTATCATTTCAAACGAATGCAAAACAAACCCTATTTGTATACCTAAAATGGCATTCAAACCTAGCAGATTGAGTGTTTTTTTTTATTTCGTAATCAGGTACATTTGTAAACTATGAACATTACTATGTTACTATAATGTTACAGGTTATTATAATGAGCCTAGGTGGTGTAGTGGCTCGCGTCGATGACTACGAATTCATCGGCCCTGGGATCGAGACCCGGTAATGGCAGGTGGCGCAACCCAGGCGGCCAAACCCAGCTGTTCATCCTTCCACATAATAAAAAAAAATTGGTTAGTAGATAAATTGGTACCCTGGGTAGCCTAGTGTTTAAGACGCTGGGCTGCTGCTGGTGGGGCGTGGTTCGGATTCCACGTTAAACTGTAGGTCTAAGGTGGAGTGACAAGCTTGATCTTCGTCACAATTTGGGCGGAAGCAAAAACCAACGTTATTCACACAATTATCAATGTCAAAGATAAACAAAAATATAATGTTATACCTAAAAATAGACATTCAAAAGGGATTAAAAACAAATCATATAACATTCTTATGACCTTTGTAAACATAAGGTCATAAAAATTAAAAGTAATAAAACAATATACATAAAAAAGTCGATAGAGTATTTTAAGAAACTTTAGTAATAGCCTCAGTTCATCTTTAATGAGTCTTCCGGATTGTGAACAAAGAAAGGAGTTTTGTTTCAAGACATCGTAGCAGGTCCTTAATACATACAATGTATTGTTTCCAAGTTGAGCGGAACTCTTTAAATATATATTATTCTTTGAGACAAAATTGAAGTGGTGAGAAATTATTCTGAGTGATTCTCATGTAATCTTTAAAAAGGTGCAAGGTCATTAAACCAACTTTATTATAGACAAAATGATTACTTTCAAGCAGTGAAATACAGAATATATTTTTAACTGTCTTACGATAATCTATAATAAATTATTCAATCACTTGACTGTATCCTCTCAAGTCAGAACACAAATTTGCCCCATACATACGCAAACAAAACGAATAAAACAGTACAAGTAAAACACTTGGGTTGAGTCTATTATAAAACTTTCTCAACAAGCCATTAAAACTATCATAAAAGCAAGTGCTTGCACGCGATATATCTTCATGATTACTTAAGGTGTTGGTCAAAGAGAGTTATCCCACTCAATGTTATTCACCATTTCATTCCGCGCCCAAGAGTGGAAAAGTCGATAGTGAGCATTTCAAAGGAGGCATTTTCATTCAAATTGGTCTATTCTCAATTCATGTCAATCTTATTCTTATCCTTGACTTCCCCACTTTGGTCCAGGTCAGGTTAGTTTAGGTTAGGTTAGGTTAGGAAATAGAAATAGAAATAAAGCAACTCTATTCCCAAATGTGAATGGATGGGAATGGGAATAACACTGAATGGGAAGTAATCAGTCAAAATGCAATCCAGAAATTTGATCATTTCAACCATCTGAAGTTTATTAATTACTGTTCAAATACAAAATACTTTTATTTTTCACTGTACATGAGTTAGACCTAAATATCATCCACGATGATTTATCAGAATTAAAAATTAATTTCAAATTACTCGTTTCTTTCTGTATCATATTAAACAACTCTAGCAATCCTCTTCTGGAAGGCACGAGCAGAACAATGTCATCGGCATAAATGAGGCGTTCGGGCGAATATAGGCGAATGAACCAAAATCCCGAAATGGTTAATTCGCCTCTATTCGCCCGAACGCCTCAATTAATGTTTAACATTGGACGTACTCAGACCTAACTTGCATCCTTTGTTTATAAGAAGAAAAAGTCTCTAAAACATTGTTCAAGTACAAATTAAACAAGACCGGAGATATAACACCCCCCTGCCTTACTCCATTTTTTACATACCAGGCGTTTGTGGATGCCAATTTAAAATGTACATGAATTTTCTGATGAGAATATAGAAACAAAGGACAATAAAAAAAATGGAGTACCTACCTCACACATTTTCACACACACACAATAATTCGTGACAGACCTTATCAAAAACTTTAGAAAGGTCGAGAAAGCATAACTTTAGAACTTTTTGTGGTATAGTATGGTACTTCTTCTTTAATTAAGTACATCATTAGCTGTTACTGTTGACTAAATAGGCCTGAAACCATGTTGATCATTAAAGGTGAATAAAAAAAAGGTTTATCGTTTCATATACACACTTATCAAATAGGTTTCAAAACACTAAAGAGGAAAATATAGGACGATAATTATTCACATCAATATTATTGACAATAAGTGGTTTAATACTTCAGTGCTCTTCCAATATGTGCTCTACCGCGAAATTTACATTCCAATACGTGATCTACCTTAGATTATTCGGATTAGCAGCAGGTACGTTAGTTAGCCTTATAAGGCTAACTAACGAAAATATCACGACTTAACCTAACCAATCGTCAAGGGCGTATAGTTGACCTAACGATTGGTTAGGTTAAGTCATGATATTTTTGTTAGTTAGCCTTATAAGGCTAGTTTCACGGTAGAGCACGTATTGGAATATGGTAGATCACAGTTTCGCGGTAGAGCACATATTGGAAGAGCACCAATAATTCCATTAATAAATGCTTCAGGCAAATAACTAAGCATAACTATGGATAAGACAAGCATTAAAGAATTTAATTAAAATTTTATTTAGCAATTTAGGTTCATTCCTAGGTGAAAATTATACACAAAATCAGGCCTAGCTGACAGATTCATAGAAATGAATACTGCAAATATATCTTAAATACAAACATTATTTTTCCCAAAGAAAACTCTCCATTTCCAGCCTTATTTTTTAAAAAATTGGAAGCCACTACTCTGGCAGTTAGGATCATTAAATATTTTAGAGTAGACGTCAAAGAAACATATATACTGTATATATATATATATATATATATATAGGCTTAACATACGTCCCGATTTGACTGGGACAATGCCGGTTTTGAGCTCTTGTCTGGGACAGAATTACAAACCGGCCAGGACGCCGGTCAAATCGGGACGTATGGTAAGCCTATATATATATATATATATATATATATATATATATATATATATATATATATATTCCAGTCAACAAAATATATGCTCTTTACTAAAAAATATGATAGATTTTTTGGAGCAAGTGTAGTTTATATACCCCTGTGGTGCCTAGTGTAGTTTACGTTCCCCAACTTTGACCTAGTGTAGTTTGCGTCAGGGAGACGTAAACGGTAAACTACACTTGCTCCCATTTTTTTCTTCCTGTTCACATTAATTTGAGCAAGACTACATATATATATATATATATATATATATATATATATGAAAATTATTTCACGAAAGTGACACGTGAAAAATATTTATGATGAATAAAACCACGAAGGGAAATGAAACACAAAGTGGTGCTCAAGCGCTTTCGTCTAATGACATCCTCAGTGTTCCTGAGGATGTCATTAGACGAAAGCGCTTGAGCACCACTTTGTGTTTCTTTTCCCTTCGTGGTTTTATTCATCATATATATATATATATATATATATATATATATATATATATATATATATATATATATATATCTGGTATATGTTACACACATACCGTGCGTGGAACAAGGAACGCTTGTGGGAAAATTAAATCGCCTATAGTCCGAATAAGTAATGGTAAATGACAAACACCATAATTTTTTACTTTTCATGCTGTTAGCCCCACGTGGGCAACGGGTCACTCGCAAAGAGGCCCCAAAATATAGTTTCCCTCACCAGCTCAAAGTGGACGTTCAATTTCCCAGTTGAGTTTTAAGTTTTGGTTCTTGGCTAAAAATACAATAGTTACCCCTTTTTCTTTGATGTATTCAATCCGACGTGAATGCAACGAGTTTCTTGCTAAAACTGAGGTTCTAAATATAGTGGGTCTAGGCTGCTTTAAACCCTAGATCCTGTCCCAAAGCTGGATTCTATCTGCTTGGCAGATAGCTGGTGAGGAAAGCTATATTTTGGGGCCTCTTTGCGAGTGACCCGTTGCCCACGTTGGGCTAACAGCATGAAAAGGAAAAAAATTATGGTGTTTGTCATTCACCATTAATTATTCGGACTATAATGGATTTAATTTTGCCCACAAGAGTTCTTTGTTCCATGCACGGTCTGTATGTAACATAAAAAGTTCCACGGGGACTATTCTGAGGTCTACCCCCATATATATATATATATATATATATATATATATATATATATAGAGAGAGAGAGAGAGAGAGAGAGAGAGAGAGAGAGAGAGAGAGAGAGAGAGAGAGAGAGAGAGAGAGAGAGAGAGAGAGAGATGAAAACCGAGAAAAGTAAATAGCAAAAGAGATTTAAATTTGTGTATTTCCGTAATTCGGAAATGATGTGATCATCTCTTCCTTTCGTTATATTCCTTTCCGACTTCACAACGCAATTTCGTGAACTTTGAACTGACGTTAAATTATCTATCGCACACGTGCACACATTCATTCTAAAAAGACCACTCCGGTCCCACCCGGTGGAAGGATGGTCGGTATCAAACTGGGTAGGATGCGATTATTTTTATAGATATGGTTTTGCGCATTTTGCCTGACATTCACTGCTTGCTCGAAGTCTTCAGTGGTTGAGAAATGGCCGACTTTGGCTAACCATCCAAAACTCTCTCTGGAAACTATTTAATTATGTCCTTTGACTCCTTTTAAACGATATACCAAATTAAAGAAACCGAATCACGTGACACAAATAATAACTTTTACATCTCACTACTAAAATACGCTTGACTGCAAAAGTCCTGTCCTTCTTCCTTGAATAACAAGAGACAGACGTAGTAGTTTAGAAGATTTAAGATCTCCAACGCTGCCCAGTCACCATGGAAACCAATATATGCGTTTTAAAGGCTATAATAAAGTTTTAGGTTGTTTAGCTTCCGTCATATGACGAAGAGGACCGACAACGTTACGTGGTATGCGAACCACACTAACGAAAACTCAGAGAAGCACCTTAATCACTGAAATTTGATATCCCAGCCAAGAATCGAACCCAAGACCTTCAGATCAAAAGTTGGACGCTTCAGTACTAGGTTACCTTGCGGGTATTTATTTGGAAGCCCATTTTGAGGAACGATATCCACACTTTGGTAGTTACTGGTCTTAAGTTCAAAAGTATTGTGTGGTTATAGTAATAATATGGGTTACTCCGTAAAAGATTTTCCAAATACTGTAATGGTTTCCTCAAAACACACACACACACACACACACACACACACACACACACACATATATATATATAATATATATATATATATATATATATATATATATATATATATATATATAGGGGAACCAAATGTAGGTGGACAGTAAATGATAACGTTTATTTTGAATACATATTTAATTTTTTTGTATACTATAATACAATATAAAATTTAAATAAATTTAGTTATAATATTTAATATAATAAAACACAAACACCATATTTATAATGAACACCATAGTTATAATTAATATAACACAAACCGTATTCAACCTACTGTCCACCTACTTTTGGTTCACCGTGTATATATATATATATATATATATACACGTTAAACACAGACCGTGCATGGAACAAAGAACTTTTCCTTATTCCATGCATGGTCTGTGTTTAACATATAAGTTTCTCAGGGGACCATTCTGAGTTTGTGTGTGTACACACACACACACATATATATAGGCTCTATATATATAATATATATATATATATATCTATATCTATATATATATATATATATGCACACACACAGTATATATATATAATATATATATATATATATATATATATATATATATATATATATATTATATATATATGCACACCACCACACACAGTATATATATATATATATTATATATATATATATATATATATATTATATATATATACAGT